>JAECUM010020836.1:0-22618 GCA_016617855.1 Megalonaias nervosa | reverse complement strand
TATATATATATATATATATATATATATATATCCCAGTATTCATATTTGCATTTAACATTGGATTTAAGCAGTACTTTATATTCAGGTAGAAAATTATCTGAATTATTTTGGCCATATGACTCTAAAAGAGAATAACAGAAACCACATTGTTACACATTTCAACTGAGTAACCAGATTACATTATTGTAATTGCAAGTTTGTAAAAATGGTTAATCAACTACCAGTAGTCAATTTAAAAAAAAAATACTTTCTAAAAGTTCACAATAATGGCATTTTTAAAGATTTCTAAACCAGTTTGAAACAACCCCTGAACCATGTACATGTGGGCAAATGAGCATGTGTCTTCAGATCATACTGTTCATCATCATTTCTTTGTTGCGGATAAAACATTACCGTAACTATTCATACATAACATACTAAAATGCAAAAAATTACATAAATGGCTCCTTTATAGTAGGTATTTAAACTAAACCCTTCTTTCCAACCGAATCAACACAGACTTGAATGCATCTATTTTTAAAAGGAGGGGTTTTTGTAATGTAATCACTCACTTTACATAGCTTCATTACAACAGTCCAATGATAGGATTGCAAATTTATGGTTTATTTATTTGTCTACATACTTGTAGTAATTTTTGGCATTGGTTAAATAGTATCTGCTTTGCTGCTTTTTTCTGTATTTTCACAAATATGAGTCAAGTCAGAAAATAACTTTGACTTTAAAGCGCTTCTCGCGAATTCCTCCACAACATAGCATTGTCTGACCTACAAAATTGCATTTTAAAGTTAAATCTTAAATAACATAATACCTAGGCTTTGCTTTCTATGAATTGTATATTTTTCTGAATAAAATTTGCCCAATGATTTACGAAAACAATCTAATATACTGGTAGGCCTACTTCCCAGACAAAGCGATGTCCACCATTATTTTCCTGTCACTGATTCACTTAAGTTTCAAACTAATTTTATGACCCAATAGTGTATAAGAGGCAGTTAAAATATCCAGATCACCGATTCTGGTCTTAAAACACAAATTGATATTTACATACTATTGTTAAATTTTCGAAACACAAGTTTGTAAGTTTTTATCATCAAAGGATAACATGCGGAAATCGGGCCGTGATAGACCAATAAGTAGGTCTCCGCTTTTTTTCTTTTCTTTTTTGACAGAAAAAAAAGTGGAGACCTACTTGTTGGTCCAGGGTCGTGATAGTTGCTAACTTATTCGGGAAAGGGTTAATGGTCAATCAGCTATCAAAACACATGCCTGTGAATGTGCAAGTAGTTTGTTTGTCAGCGTAATTGATATCAAAACTAGGCCTAGCTACTGATGGCTTGATGAATACATTTTGCTACAACACAATACTAGAATTAACCTGGCTAAGGTGAGGGGACATCTCAAAATGTATTTTCAGTCAACATACCTCTAACAAAAATCACAGGGTGAAGTCATTTTCGCTTTCCTAACAGAAGAAGGCGAAGTTTACAATTTTTAGGCGACTTAGTCGCCCACTTCGCCTGGTAGCATGACCCCTGCTATATTTATTGTCCCTAGATTATGTAAGATGTAAAGTGACCTTGCGATGGTTGCCTGACCCAATGGTCAACCTATTACAGGGACAATAAAATAAAAAATTTTTTAATACCAACAATCAAAAAAACAATACAAACACCCCTCCCCCTAAAAAAGATTTTTGTTTTATGATTTCTACAATATAAAAGTCAAAATATTCCACCTCTCAAGACTGTTTGTGAAGTGACTCTGACAACTCCTGGCACCATTTTCCCACAGCTTTGTCACCAGAAAGATGTCTTTCCGTGGAATACCAGATTTCCTAATGGCATGGCCACAGTCAACCTCATTTCTTAAAATAGAAAAAAGAAATGTAAAGTTTGTAAAATGGTTACTATGTACATAAATAAACCAATGCAAATATCACAGCAGTGCATAGCCCAAGTAAATTTATTCTCTTGATGCAAGCTGACATGTAATTGTTATAGCGATCTAAATTAAGGTAGGAATGAAGATCTAGTCGATAAAATGAACTTTTTTGTCTTTTTGTATAAACAAAACACTGCTACTCACAAAAATTAATAAAGAGACATATAAATATACCTCTGTACAGCCAATGGTGCACAGTATACAGATTTCAAACAAACAACTTGGAATCAATAAAGTATGAAATATAGATCACAATGACCTACATTTGGAATGATGGTGCCATGTACACTACAAAGTATCCGCACATGTTTAATCCTACCAGTAAATTTGCTTGAGAAAATGACTCGAGGTACAGATCAAAAGTCATGAATACATATACTGTTGATCACAGTGACATACTTTTGATATGATGATCTACTACTCAATACACATATAAGGGATCCAAAGACAAAGTCACATGATTGTACACCCAAACAGTGTATGATATACTGATGGTGACCATAAGACCAAGGTGAGAAAAGTCACTTAAGCATGAAGTCAGCATGACTGAGTGTGTGTGTTTGGAATTTTAACATTGCTTTAACAAGTCAAATCATATTGCTACAATGTCTGCAGTGTGGCAGTAGATAGTGATGTCCAGCACAGAGGCATCATGCCGCAGACATGTGGTATCATGTCACACCCAGTCACATTATCCTGACACAGGCCAACCAGTCCTAACACTAACCTCTGGATGCTAAGCACCAAGCGAGGCAGCTGCTACTACCATTATTTGAAGTCTTTGGTATGAATAGGCCGGGGTTTGAACCTGTGACCTCTTACATCAGAGGCAGATGCTCTAACCACTTAGGCCACCAGATCAGTCATCAGCATACCTGAAAAATTTACCTGAAGAATTGCAAACTAAACCATGGAATGATGGACAGAATTACAAATGTATAGACAGACAGACTGGTGGGCATACAGATAAAATTAATATAATATGCCCATTTCATATTTATTGTAGATAATGCAAAAGTTGGTTGTGTTCTCTAAAAGCAATCAAACAATTGGATATAAGGCAACAAGAAAGATTTCAAAACTTTGACCTAATAGACAAAACATAAAACATAAACTTTAATCTCATATGTATCACTATATAATATTAAAACCTATAAGTATAAACTCTATTCAAAATGAAGACAAATCAATCAAAATATGCTCATAAATCCAAATAAGTGAAATTGAAATGCACAGCACCTGCACAGGTATGTAACCAAAACCTTTAACACAAATCTGCTGCCTATATATAACCAAACATGAAACACAAACCTGCTATCTATATATAACCAAAACATGAAAGACAAACCTGCTGTCTATATATAACCAAACATGAAACACAAACCTGCTATCTATATATAACCAAAACATGAAACACAAACCTGCTGTCTCTATATAACCAAAACATGAAACACAAACCTGCTGTCTATATATAACCAAAACATGAAACACAAACCTGCTGTCTATACATAACCAAAATATGAAACACAAACCTGCTGTCTATATATAATTAAAACATGAAACACAAACCTGCTGCCTATATATAACCAAAACATGAAACAGAAACCTGCTGTCTATATATATAACCAAAACATGAAACAAACCTGCTGCCTATATATAACCAAACATGAAACACAAACCTGCTGCCTATATATAACCAAAACATGAAACAGAAACCTGCTGTCTATATATAACCAAATCATGAAACACAAACCTGCTGTCTATATATAATCAAAACCTTAAACACAAACTTTAAGTTGAAACTTTTCCCCATAAAATGCACACAAAAACTCAGTACAACTGAGTAAAAATGTATTAAATAATATGCTAACAAACATGCAATGAACCGTAAATCCAAACTTTAACCTGCTTCTACATGTGATGGGACAAAGTTGACCTAAAAGTGCCCTTTCAGCTGGATATTGTCATAAAAAGTCTACTATAATAATAATAACACTAATAATAATTTATTTAAAGAGATCAATTAATTTAGTCACGGATTCCCCTAAGACCCTCTTAAGAAATGTATAACAGTCTGTATCATATGATGTTAGTAATTATGATTTATTGTAACATATCATTAGTATCACAGTAAATTCTAGTTTATTTTATTAGTAACACATACATACTCATGACATATCTTCCAAAATATTGGAGTACTTTCTGTACATTTTACATGCAGTGAAAGCTTGTTCCACAGAACTGTACCAAAGTATTAAGGCTTTACTTAAATTGTTCCGTTCTTCGTATCAGTAGATGAAGGTTTTCATGTTGATTTCAAATGATATTGTATAGAATAAGGCCTGAATTAATCCTAAAGATACTCTGCTGGAGCTCCATGCAGACACTTATTTACAAGTATTGCCTTGTGAAAATGAATCCTTGTATATACTGTAAACAATTTTAGCTTTGTAAAGAATGCTTTTCATAAATAAACATAGATGCATCTAAATTAATGCATACTGCCCTATTCTGAAACATTGGTGCAAGTTTCACAAGTCTGATTTTAAAAGTGTACAATTTGTTGAGGACATGCTCATGTACAAATATCAAGACTGTACATTCCTATGGATAGACTGTATCATGATATGACTGCATCCCTTAAAGAGTAGGAATAAGAAATGACAAAATTCAAGCTACAAATGCACTAATTTCATGCAAACATCTTAGATATCTTTTGCTGGCAAGATAAAACAATCTTGCAAAAATTTAACTAAACAAAACACAAACCGATATATCTCTGCAGTGTCAATCATGCGGTATTTATGCTTCAGTGCATGAGTAACGGACATCTCAGTCTCTTCCCCTTTTGGAGACTGGTAAACGCCAAGTCCAAACATCGGCATTTCCACTCCATCATTCAGCCTGATTTGACTCTCAATGCTGGTTGCTATGGTAACCATATTATGTATGTGTTTGTTTCCCAGAAGCTGTAATAAAACTCTAAAATATAAAACTCTAAAATATGTAATAAGACTCTAATATGTGTAATAAAACTCTAATATATGTAATAAAACTCTAATATATGACATTCTGCGCAAGAGCCAATTTTTAAATGCTAAAAATAGCTCTGTGGAACAACTGTTATCTCATATCTGTCTACCCCAGTGTCAAATGGGTGAACAAGTCCAGAATGAATTTTGTTTCTCACAAATTGCTGTCTCACACATAAAGATCATTATGAATGAAATATAATTTTTTTCTTTATTTATAAAATACTTGCTACAGTCACTGCTGAACATGGTTTTTATTTACTTTCATATTCTTCTATTTAATGCACTGTTTTCACTATTTATTACAACAGCCAACAAAATTTTTGATTGGATTCCAGTTATGACATAATGTTTAAATTCATCCTCATCTGTAACATTTTCATATTTAGGATGATTCAAATAAGATATCAGTGTAACATTTATATATGTACGTGGGATCATTAAAGAAGGACATATGTGTAACATTTATATATGTATGTGAGATCATTAAAGAAAGACGTCTGTGTAACATTTATATACTTGGGATCATACATTCTTTATCCATGGCATCGTTCAAATAAGATATCTGTGCAACATTTTTTATAGTTTTCATCATTCAAAAAGGACAGGTAACAATATCATTTGTTATACTTGGGATCACGCAAATAAGACAATTGTGTTACATTTATATTTGGGGATCATTCAAATAAGACATCTGTGTAACATTTATACTTGGGGATCATTCAAATAAGATATCTGTGCAACATTTATACTTGGGGATCATTTATATAAGACATCTGTGTAACATTTATACTTAGGGATCATACATATGAGGCATATGTGCAACAGTTTTACTTGGGATTATTCAAATATGATATCCGTGTAACATTTATACTTGGGGATCATTCATATAAGACATCTGTGTAACATTTATACTTGGGGGGAATCATTCATATGGGATCACACAAATAAAATATCTGTAAAGGTGCAAATTTCTGTTGATCTATAAAGAGCACATTAATTTGGGCAGGTGAACGATTAATTAGATTTATGGGGAACGGTGCGTGTTAAATCACCATACTGCAAGGGTTTTTAATGGCTGTGTCATGAGAGGAAGTGATTTTTAATTAAGCATTCATTTGTTGAACAGTCAGACAGACTGGAAGGAAAAGGTTAACTTTGATCTTGCATCGGAAATGTCAGATTTGAAATTTTCCAGAATCAGTTTTTTGGAAATCTAGAGTTCTGGCGGACTGCAATTTTGGCACCTAGTTATAAAAGGTGGGAGATATATTTAATCCGGACTGGTTATGCTAAATAAGGGGCATGGTTCCCACATGAAATTTCTTGGTTTTAATAGTTTCCATTGCAAAATTTAGTCAGTCTACATTAGGAGACTCCGAGTTTGAATTTAGAAGAAATTCTCTCGTAAAACAATTATCCAAGGGACCAGATGTCTGGAAAGTCGACGGACAATTTTGGTGGTAGAAGCGAGCAAAGCTTGAAAGCACAAGGGGAAGTAGCTCCACTGACATATCCACATACCTACTTATCCAAGTGTCTACGTACTTACGTATCCACCTACCCACACAAAGTTCGAGGGCCGAAAGAGGTGAGACAATAGAGAGTTGGAGAAGGGAAAAGTGGAAAGGTCCAAAAAGAACAGCCACAGTGAAGTTGGAGTGAACCAGAAATAAGCAGGTTATGAAGTTGTACAAGGCAATGACTTCGATTGTTCACTCGATTCTATGATGAACCAATTCAAACATTTAAAACAGATCGGCTATTTATATAAGTACAGTGTATATTTGTGTTTGAAATTTGGTGAATGATTTATTTTTAAAAAAAAGTGTATCTTCCTAATGTAATGCATTATCACGGTTGTTTATGTAATTGATTAAATTGTTATTTTTCATGTACGGGGGCTCGTGTCATTCTGTTTTATATATCTGCTCAGATTTCTATTTATTCCAGCTATAAGTTTCACACTTTATATTAATATTTACTCGATCCAGGCAATAACACCGAGGGCAGTCACCCTCTAGATAATGATAACCCAATAAAGCGGACACCTTATAAGAAGGTACAATCCGTCAATCAACCCACCACCAACCCCCCCCCCCTTACAACATCTGTGTAACATTTATACTTGGGGATTATTCAAATAAGACATCTGTGTAACATTTATACTTAGGGGGAAATCATTCATATGAGACATTTGTATAACATTTATACTTGGGATCATTCAAATAAGACATATGTGTAACATTTATACTTGGATTCATTTATATGAGTTATCTGTGTAACATTTATACTTGGGCCACATTCAAATAAGATATCTGTGTAACATTTATACTTGGGGATCATTCAAATGAGACATTTGTGTAACATATTTTATACTTGGGATCATTCAATAAGACACTTGTGTAACATATCTTATACTTGGGATCATACATTTGTTATACTTGGGATTATGCAAATAAGACATCTGTAGCATAAATTATGGCTCCAAGTCACAAATGGATGTTCCAGCCAACTGGTGTAACAGAGCTCAAAATAGAGACACCAAGTCACAACTGGATGTTCCAGCCAACTGGTGTAACAGAGATCAAAGTACAGGCACAACTGGATGATCAAGCCAACTGGTGCATGGAAATTTGTTATTTTAAGTGGCTCACATTTAACAAATCCTATTATTATTTGTCTGAATCTATTATCCACACAACAGGTCTAATCCCTTTTAATATTTGCATATTACTAATGTTCTGTCCAGAACAGAGAATAAATAGTAACACAAGGATAAAAACTGATGATTCACAAAGGATAACCCATCAAAGTTTATAAAACTATTTCCAATGGGGTCTTTAGGGATAAAGTTTTCATGTCCTGGTATATTTTCAAATTAATATGATATATTTGTTTAAGCTAAGAAATTACTATTTAGAAATAAAAACTTGATAACTAATTTCAAACTTAAAAATATCACTAAATAATTCATTTTGAAAAATACTGAAATCTGTTCTCTTGATTTGCTATGTTAAAAGACATGACTTAACAGCAGATTTAAAATTCTCTGTATCTGAAAATAGAAACGTTCTTGATAAAAATAGGTAATAGGTTTGAATCATTTATGATGTATTAAAAGAATGTTGTCAAAGCTACACTACTATGCATGGTGCAACAAACTTAAATTTGCTGCTCCTAATAGCAAAATGGTGAGGATCACTAATTTTAATATTTGGCTCATGTAAAATGGAAATTTCTGCTCCAAAATTTTATGAGCGTGATTTAGTCTCAACTGTTTTACTATATCCTCTACATTTAGCATTCCCATACTTTCAAGTTCAAACTGTCTGATGCCTGACCTGGGTTCAAGGTTACTGATAAATCTGAAAGTTTTCTCTGATTAATTTGGAATTTGTATTTTGTTGAGCTTTATACCAATTTCAGCAAAACACAAAGATCAAGAATAATCCAGACTGAACTGGATCAAAGCAGAAGATAATATTTTTCAAATTTTAGTGAAAAACATCGATCTAAATAGAAACTATACTGTAGCATTAACTTTTTTGAGCATAGTATCTGACTATGCATTCAGCTGAAAGTAAGTTACCTGTAGGGAGACTTAAATATAGTCAGCCAAAAGTAAGTTACCTGTAGGGAGACCTAAATACATTCAGCCTAAAGTAAGTTACCTGTAGGGAGACCTAAATATATTTAGCCTAAAGTAAATTACCTGTATATAGACTTAAATATAGTCAGCCTAAAGTAAGTTACCTGTAGGGAGACCTAAATATATTCAGCCTAAAGTAAGTTACCTGTAGGGAGACCTAAATATAGTCAGCCAAAAGTAAGTTACCTGTAGGGAGACCTAAATATATTCAACCTAAAGTAAGTTACTGTATGGAGACCTACATATTTAATACAATTCTGAGAAGTGTTTATGTGGCCATTTTACATATTAATTTGAATTCAATGACTTTTTGCCTTTCATCTCTGAGCCAAACAGGATGCATTCTGTCTTACCCAATGTAATGATAGCTTTTGTCAGTGAGCCAAATATTGGGGGATTCTTGTTCTTTCCTAAGCTTTTATGACATGTAAGTGGGATCATAATCTAAAAACATGATATCACTGCCATCTGAATTTAATAAAAGGTTACAGTCCAAGTGTATGTTAGTTACTATATTTACAAAACACAAAATAGAAGATGTCCTAAAATATTACCCTTAGGTATACCACCTGATATTGTCAAAGGTTTTGATTCCATATTGTTAATATTTTCAATTGTTGTCAGTTATTTAAACAGGATTCAAACCATTAAACGGACATAACTCATAACCCTAAAATTTTTTTACACTATATTTTATGATTCACTGCATTGAAGCATTTTGTAAGTCAAACATGATCATGCCAGTGTAGAAACCTTTTGATGTTTGGATGTTAATACAGTATATGATGACAAAGCTGTATCAAAAATGTATCGGCTGAATACATTCCCATAAAATCTGATCCTTAGTTTTAAAGTGTTCAATTTTAACATAGACTGCTCTTTGTAGAATTTTAAACGTGTTGACACATCACTCGCAATGTTGCTTTCTATGCATTGACTACTCCGGTGGCCTAGTGGTTAGAGCATCTGCCTTGGATGTGGGAGGTTGCGGGTTCGATCCCCAGCCAAGTCATACCAAAGACTTTAAAAAATGGTACTAACAGATGCCTCACTTGGCGCTAAGCATTAAGAGATTAGTGTTAGGACTGGTCAGCCTGGTGTCAGGATAATGTGACTAGGTGGGACATCATGCCACACGTCTGTAGCATTATGCCTCAGTGCTAGACATCACTATAAACTGTCACACTGCAGACATCGTAGCGATATGACTAAAAAATTGTTAAAGCTATGTTAAAAATCTAGATCACACACACGCTTTCTATGCATTGAAGAACTCTAAAGACCAGATGTCATTCTGAGAAAAACAGTCTCCATTTAGAAGGATTTTTGACAGTTAAATGTGTAAATAATGCCGATTTTAGGCGTGCTATATAACAGTTTATGTCTACTTACATTGAGACTGCATAGATTCATACTTGTTTGCATCAGCCCTATACTTCAAAGCTGTATTATTGCGGGCATTGTATTACTGTGGCAAACAGGATTTCCTGAATAATTTTGAACACGCTGCATCGATCGGATATAACAATGTAAAGCTGTGTCAGAAAGGTGGCAAATCTGTCAGAGCACATATACCTCCAAAATGTCAACATTTTTTGGTAATTCTACATTGAAAAACAATAAACATCACTTTTTTGTAAAGTGCATGCAATTCCGTTGATCATCATATACAAAACTCTTGTCAAACTTACTATATCTGCATTGGTCTTGATTACAAAATATTGTCTGATGTTTGAAGGCCACAGGTCATATACCACTGGTGACATACATTTCTTTACAAGTTTACGTTTGAAATTTCATTCCTTGGTAGCCAGTATGGACCAAAATTGACAAAACATTGCTTATGATCCTACTTATTCTACACAAATGGGAAAGCAATAATAGTTTAACTTTTTATGAAATCAGTTAAGATTTCAATATATATATATATATATATATATATATATATATATATATATATATATATATATATATATATATTAATTTGTACTGTTGTTATCATGGATTTCAACTTATTTCAATTTACCTGACATTAGTGTATTCAATTTAATCACTGGATCCTTTATTTTTGTGGAAATATTAAGCCAGTGCAAGCGTGGACATTCTGTCTTTTCGGTAAGTTGAAATTTATGTTTATTATCACACGTGCGTGCTACCATACTTAAGTTGGGCAAATACCGTGATAATAGAGTTGTTCACCCATGGTAAGGTAGTCTGAATCAGCCCTCATAAGTGTTTTTATTTACATTTATGCGATTGGATCGACATTTTTATAAAAAAAATTGGATTATATCGAGGGAAAGTAAAAAAAACTTCACAATTTATAACAATGCAGCAATAACAGAACGGTTTTAATATGTAACGATAACAACTTTATAACGCGATAATACAGCGTTCCTAGCTACTACCCCTTTTGCAAAGAGGACTAAATCAAGCTAGTTTTTTCATTTCATCAGGCACAATACCACTTAATATTTACAAGTTAACAAGCTGTTAGATAGATTTAATATTTACATTTTTCTTCTTTTGGATCGGACGTTGACCCTTACATACATGATGGGGGTGGGGGTGGCATCATCAGTCATGCACCACCTGAGGAGATCCAAAATACCGAACAATTGTTTCAGTCCTTAAGAAGCTGACATTACATCACTACCTTTTACTGTTTTATAAGGAATGGTTTCTTAAAGTACGTAACCGGTGGCAACCCTGTTATTGTTAATATCAGGGTAGTCCTACCCCGATATTTTACTTCTGGGTGGGTGATTGGTCTTACTGCATGACTAAAGGCGATGTGTAGCGTGTTTGATGTCGATTAATAGTGTAACGAAAGTAAAATTTTCTGGAATATTACACACAACTGGAAACCAATAACGACGCTTTTCTACAAAGTAAAGTTATAATGTTTTTGTCAGACTTTACTTACCCTGATGTCTTTTCTCTAATAAATTCAAATTCTCACAAAAGGAATGGACCTGTTTTCAAGTTTCGTTGGCCTACATTTCAGTTGGCTGGAAAGCGATAAAAGCCGGGAATGCCGAAATCGGGTTATGTTAAAAATATTATTCTTTAACGAAACGAATAAAAAATCTATTATGCCTATTGGAACTATAAGCAACGTTTCGTTTCGTTCAAGAAACATACCCTCCACATGACCTACTTGAACATACTTCGGCACTCCTCGACTACCGTCGGATTGCAACAAATTCAAATGTATGTCAACGGAACATGAAAATGCGTCCATTTGCTAGTGTCATATTTTGATTCCACCAGGATAAAGACAGCACAGTAAGTATATTAATTACACATAAATTAGTGGAAGAGTGTCGATATAGGCTGCCAAGTGTGTGAGATATTCCTGAAACTTTGACCACTCGTCCCGATGTCAATGACATCGGAACACGCTATGCAAGGCCTTTACTTGGGTTGAAAGACGTAGCACTTAAACAAAAACATGTGCTATGTCTTACATTGTAGGACTACTATCAGGGTCCATATCTTACATCGCGGGACTATATAGCCCTAGATCGTACGCTGTAATAATACGGATATAGGCCTACAATCCAGAAAAGTAAAACACGCCTATTTCTCAAGCCCTAAATATGTACTTGATTAAATCGTCTGATAACTAATGAAACAGATGCAATCTTACCTTTCACTAAGGTGTCACGCTGAACTGAAAGTAAAACTAATCGAGCTGGGTAGATTCGTATATGTATATGTTCCAAATTATGGCCTTACGTTTACATCACGTGCTGTGTATTAGTGTGTATTTAAAGTTGTGAACTTCGTTGTGTTATGGACGGTTATGCTGGCTGAAGGCATTATAAACGCATGTCCTACAATGTAAGACCATGATATTTATGTTTAGGTTGACCAAACATAAATCTCAGGGGAGACGTAGCATATACACATGGTTAAGATGGGGCCATTAGTATACACAGGGGTCCGGGGCACCCGTATAGATCTACAAAAACACCATGAAAGTAGTCCATAAATTGTCCTTCATACGCGATCCTTCGAAACACCCCAAACCTACGAAACACCCCCAACCACTCCAAACTCTCGAATAACCACAAACCTAGGCCGATAAATCAGCCCTTCACCCGTGATGATGTTGATTTTCCACATATCGTCCATCAGTATCAACACAGATTTGGGGCGTTGATTTATCGGACTACCACAAACCCTCCTGTTACGTATATAAAGAAATAAATATCTTGTATTTATATAATTTACTGAAATTATCGGTGAAGTGATATACAACGAATCTTCATAGAAGTACAAACATAAATATAAACATAGAAAGAAACTTCACAGTAAAAGAGAACAAAATGACCATTGAACTATTACAAACAAGTGAATGTTTTGGGGTTTTTTAGTGAATGTATCTGTAGGAGAGGTAAATATTCAGAGAGAGAGAGAGAGATGGGGGGGGGGTATGTAGTAAGGCACGTATATGATCAGGCTAGAAGATACATACATACATACATACATATATACATGTAAACCTACTAAGACTTCATTACATGAGAGAAATGTGGGTACATGATTTTAAAGAACGAGGGACAGAAGGACGGAGGCTTGTTGGTAGGAATGTTTTTGGGTGAAATAGATATATACATAGATAGACAAACAGAAAGTCATTAATACAGTATCCAATTGCTCAAAAAACCCTTTTCTTAAAAATTAAATTCAACATTCTTAAAGACATCAATTGGTGGAATAAAGTATATTCTATTCTTGTAAAATAACTTTTGAAACAAAATTATGGTGGCTCCAGTTAAGAATAGCATAACCATAACGATAACATACTGATTACATTTTATTTTGCAAATGTGTTGTTGTGAAACATTTTTGGGGTCAGGTTTTTCATTTTTGTAAGAAACGAGATTGTAAGTGAATTTCAAGATTTCTGAATATCTTATTGTATTTGGGGATTTAAATGAATCTTGCCAGTGAAATTTTGTAAATCTAATAGTATTACTAGGAAAACATATGATATTTAGATCGAAATTTAAAAACAAAAACCAAACCTGCAAGAGCTCTACTTGGATTTGATATTTCATTTTAAGTAAGTCCGACCTGGGAGATCCAAAAGTACAAAAGTTATTTACCAAATGGAATGGTGTTAAAACATATTCTATAGGGAAACAGCATTGGCTATGAAAGTGGAATAATGTGATCGCTGAATGAAGTGATGACTCCAAGAAAATAAACCCGTTTCTATCACTCTCTTTCTCGTATGTATTTAGGATTGCACATATATGCATATGTATGTATATATAAATGTGTATGCATGTGTATATAAATGGAGGTTTTTTGGTAAATGAATATGACTATATATATGCTCTCATATTTATATTTGTAGAAATACTAATATTTCCATGCATATATTAATATGTTATCTTGAAATTATTAATGCAAACTATTTCTTTTTGTATTAACTAATTACTCTTTATGATCTTCTTTCCTTTTATCATCCTCTTGCATGTCTTATGGTTGAAATAATGTCCCAAGATATTTGTACTACCTCTATGTCAAAACAACACGGATGTTTAATTTCTCAAATCAGTAATAACACATGTATATCAATGATAACATAGGTGTATATAAAAACGATCAAACGGACAGTTGGAACAAATAATGAGTGGAAATAGTGCATTGAGTAAGCAAATACTTGTGGAAAATTATCGACTCATAAGCCGGCTTAAAGTAAATAACAGATGCCACTGAATTTCTTCAATTTATAATTTGTCATTAACGACGCCGCCAAAGATTGCCAGTTAAACAAATGAACGTTATAGGATTAATTAATCATGTAGGCAAACTGATATCCGGGCTATAGTCGCCTTGACTGGTTGAATACAATCGTAAGAACACGAGAAAGGAATGACTGCCGCATTCGTGATTAAGACGATAATTGCAGTATGGGCCGAGCAGTTTTTCAGTTCATGGTTTACCGTGATTCCAGTCCTGTAAGTTATATAAATATAAAGCATGTTTTATTTTATTCCTTTATATATGTAACCAAAGGGTTTGGGTTTGTGGTGATTTGGAGTGCTTTGGGGTGTTTCGAAGGTTTGGAGCAGTTTGGGGGTGGGTTGGAGTTTTGGGGTGTTTCAATGGACCCCTTCATACATTATAATATTTACATTAGGTTTAGTATAATAATATTCGCACGCCCTCCCGTTTGTTTGTAAGCCCACCCTTAGTGATTGTAAAAACAACAGGCATAAAGTATATAAAACAAATGCACAACACTTAGTCATTTCATTCATTGATTTATAATTTCTAACCTGACTTCGCAAAGTGACTCTAACACTGTCGATTGATTGGCATCTTCGCTAGCCAAGGTTCAGATGTAGATAGGGTTATCATATCGGAATCTTGGCTAGCGAAGATGATTGATTGGCGAGTCAAAGCAAACGGACGCTCTCGATGTAAACAAGAAGACATACTGCTATTGGCGTTTCAAATCAAACGGATGCTCTCAATGTAAAGAAGACAGACAATTCACTGTACTTGTATGGCATATAATATAGTCCATTTTAGAAGAAAAAACCCTGTGTTGTCTGCGTCCAATATTTGCAATGTCTAGTTTTTTAATTTCTAAACCAAAGTGTACAAATAAAAAGAGGAACTCTTGTATGCATGTGTTCAAATAGATGCAACTCCAAATTTACAGAATTACTGACATTATCAAAGACTGCGAAAAACTGCATCACATCTGTTGCTTTAGACCAACAAGAAGATTTCCGTTTCTTTTCTTTTTTTTTTCAGACATTTCCGCTACAAGAAATTTCATAAAAAAGGCGGATATCTACTTGTTGGTCTACTGTTGCTTGAAAACAGAGACTCGCCTATGCGAAAATGGCGACTGTGTTACTAAATAAGCTCCTGCTTGATTCGAAACGCCAACAAGTTGACAGTGTTTGTGACCCTCTGGCGATAATCAGATTAAAATTTATAAATTTTTCAAATCCTTGACTCCTTTTGATTTTAAAATCGGTACAAATAAATGAGAGGATGTTCGAATACTACATACGTTTGTTATGTATTATCTATAATTTTTGTTATTTTTTTTATTCATGGTTGTAAATTGTAGTGATTATCTTTAGCTGACGTTTCGTACATGCATAGGTTCTATTTTAAGACATAAAAGACCGTAAAATTGCATAGGATCTATAAATAGATGCTTACTTATGTGTTGAGAGTTACTAGCAGTAATACAATTATCAGGAAATTTGTTTGCATGTTTTGGGCTTTTTCCCATTGGACAGGTCCGTCAGGTGATATCTTACATGAATTAAGTTAATTCCAATTGGATGGGTTAAGTCATGTGAGTTCTTTTACGATATTGGAGATCTGCGATTTGTCAAGTAGTAGTAGTGACGATATGAGGGTTTTACCTTTTCGTCTATATATAAGTATCTGTCTTTGGACAATTTTCTCATTCTTGTTTCTTGTATTCTTGTTATAACATCACGTCTGCAGACGTATTTTATGTTGTATTTAGGTATTATTTGATAGGAAAAAACATTCGTTTGGATTATTCAGTGGAAATAGAAAGTGCTCATTGAACTATAATATGATTTTGAAACCTTGTGAATTATTCAAAGGAGTTCTGAACGATGCCATTTTGACACGTCAGGAATGTTGGGGGACCGGTATATTCGTGGATTTTATACGGAACGTTTCATTGTTTTGGATTTTAAAAGAACTTTTTCAGGATTACTTTGGATTCAGCTCATAATACAGTAAGTTCCTCTTAACGTTTAATTTTATAACTTTGATAATTAAATTGTTTTTTAAGTTTTATATAATTTGTTGGTTTTGCTTCTTCCTTTTCTTTAGTTTATGACCATAGAGTCGTAACACGGTTTAGACCTAAATGGTTTATTTAAACACATGTACTTTTATGCACTGCTACCAGAGGTGGCCCTCATGACTGAGGAGGGGTGTCGGGGCACATGACTTAATACGGCACTGTTAGTATACCATGGGACATGTATAAATAGACCCAGATATAATCGACGTTTGAGCATCTTTAAAATTATTTTATTTATTGATATTTCGCATCTGTTTTATAATTTCATTTTACTTCATGCATTAGATCAGTGGTCAAAAAATCAGTAGTATGCAGGTGAGAAATAGGGACCTAGCTTTTCCCTTCAAATTAAAATCACGCATAGGATAAGAGAAAATAAAAATGCAATGGTGAAAAAAGATTGGATATTAAGACTGCACATAGATAGAAATCAAACGTTTTTTTGGGGGGGGGAGTTCATACATAGATTTGTCTAAATGGGTTAAGACTCCCCCTCCCCCCCAAAGGTTTGTGTAGACGTAAAAATTAAAGACGGTATGTAATTTTTATGCTCTGGAATCTGTTTTAAATATATGAAGTGATTCTATAGATAGGCTATCAAAATACGATTTAGATATAGTTACTGGTTTAAATGATATCCGGTAAAAAAAATTAGGTTATTTGGTTTTTTGTTTTTTTTTTGTTGCAAATATGGATATGAAATTGTAAATCCGTAAATGTATGAAATATTCAACGGGGGAGAAAGCGGTATAGAGAAAAAGCGAACGAATCCTGTTGGTATAAATGAAATACATGTTGATATGTTTTAAAAGAGCGTATTTCAGTATGGTGGACTGACCACTACACATTGATACATAATGACATTACGTTAAAATACACGTTTTTTTTCTTCTTCTTCTTCTTCTTCTTTAGAATAAGGACAGAAATGTATTTGATAAAATATGGTTGAATTCCTTCAATATACAAACAATAAAATTATCCTAAAGCAAAAGACTATGATACGATATAGAGAGTATGCATGAAGACGGTTCTGTAGTAAAAACTATTAACACCAGTTAAGAGCTTTATTGTGATTATGAAAGTATCATCGTGCCAGGATCAATGTGTAAAAATGAAACTGACGCACAAAGATTAGTTGTGCCAAAAGTGTGCCTTTAGCACAAGGACATGTGGAAAACGAAATGCCTGGCACATGTGTATTCCAGCCAGAGGCAACTTGCACTTTGCTTGCAATGACAAGGGCATACACAGCCGAAAGCGACGTCAGAGACAATGTGTTCTGGCGACGCTATCCTGGAAAATTTAACAGACAAGTACTTTCCATAAGGGTGGTGTTTGCATCTAAAATTGGTACACACGAGATTTAAGGCATAGTTTACAAAGACCAGACTATCTCCAAGTATTTCACTATGCACTGGGTAAGATTGAAAAACTTGTGTGTGGAGAATCAAGACCGAAATATTCAAAACCTATGGTGTTTACGGATGACGATGTTTTTATTCAACAAATGCATGCTTCGTCTGTGAGAAGAAATAACTACAAAGTAAGAGATGGCACGCACAAAACCTCTGTAACAACGAAGTTAACGCTATTAAATTTCGCAACCATCACCATTGAACAGGTAATTATAAAGGACCAGCACATGACGTATGCAAATTTAATTACTGAACACTGGCAACTGCGGCAAAAAATAAGTAATATGATGAGGCATATAGGGCACAGTTCTCCTCGGACACAACGCTTCTTGTAGAAGCACTGCTTGCCCTTTCTTGCGAATCTCGACCTTGGCACAGTTCCAAGTCTGCAGAAAAGTGTGCACGTTTAATAAGAATTACAACACCATCCTAGCTTGGTCCAGATCTGTCTGCTCTTACTCTCGCCCAGATACTCTGTAGAAAGAAGGATTAATTTACTAAGGAGTATATTTACTTATGTTGTTTTATTTAATCTCTTTAATTGCAAAACGTCCATCTAGTTTTGTTCTTAATGGTTATGAAGTACAGTGTTAGTTATACTACCTGTTTCGTTCTAACACCAATTTTGTGGATCTTTTGAAATGACGCTCTGAGCGAAATTCCGTGGTAAAAGGAAACACAAATCATTAACAAGTCATCAAGCATTCTCGGGACGAAAACTTAATTGAACCGTATCAGATTATAATCTGATCATCAACTCACGCCTGAACCATATTGGGAGGATCACGTGCTGTACCGGTTTAGTTTATATTTAGGTCTGCACAATAGTAAAGATCAAATTCGTTATTCAGATGGAAGATACTAATGAGATATGAAACACCTGAGCATGTTTTCCGAGGCTTTCACGCACAATAACACACACACACACACACACACACACACACACACACACACTCTCTCTCTCTCTCATGTAGAAGAAACAAAACAAACAAAATACGAAAACATTGCAGACTTTTTTGAGTCGAACAAGGGGATAATAATTACCCGCATGTGGAGCACACTCCCGAGGTGAATTCTCCAGATATGAACAGTGGTATAAAATTGCATTGAAATAAAAGGAACGTTTAAAAAAACAAAAACATTGAGTTTAATCTAAGGTGTGGACAATCTTACATACGAAGACTTATAAGGACTTCAAAGAGTTCGTTATGTCTAACTTCCGACAACGTAGGCTCAACAAAAATGACATGACTTGAGCATTGTTCTACTCTGAGGTTCAGTCTTAAACAAATTCACGAATTTACTTGATTACGAACATAGCTGATGCGGAAGAAATCATATTTTAATAGCGATGAATTTTTTCCTGTTTAATAATGAAACTTAGGATACAAACAGTTCACACAATTAGGCCAAGCAAAAAATATTCATGAATTCTTTACATTGCAGCATATGCAAACGGGCTGTACTTGTTAAATTTCCAACTTAACAAATTAAATTTTTCATATATAGAACACGGCAGTGACTCGTGTATCCAAACCAAATTACCAATTAAATCATACAAATTAATCTCTGAGTAATTTGTGCAAGTTTTATGTTGATCCCGAAATATTAGCATTTAGACGCTTATCGTGATAATAAACGTGTTTTGTCGGGTGAAATAGATTATGATTTTATCGATTTTTCACAATAGGATTTAATAGCACAAAATCTTAAAAAATGGTTTAAAAACACGGTGGTGATAGCTCGTTAAAAACATTTGAACATCTCATTCCATTAGCAAGATATCCGTGAAAAGAGAGATCATAGAAATCTAGAAAGATGAATTGCAAAAATAATAAATATTATAAAGATTGGAAATATTTAATACTTGATTACACTTACTAAGGAAAAGCAAACAAACTGGCAATAAAAATCAATATGAATCACATAGATACATAACAAATAATTATCAAAGAATGAATTAAACTGAATATACAACTTTATTTGAAGATTCAAGTTTGAAGATTATTAATCTGTTATCTAATATAGCAAAATCTATCACCCGAAGCGCACATATACATACTGTATTTGTATTAAACATTGTATGTATTTCTTGTCGACGCAGCAAATAGTATATAAATAATGCAATTCTATGATTAACAAAAGGTATGGAGTTGTCGTAAAGCCATAAAAGTTTTCTAAAGATAGAGTATTATACAAGCTTTGTCTAAATTCTTCTTTCTTAGATATGTTTACAAATGACAATGCATGATATTCATCTTCTACGACCGCCAAATTATTGTTATGACAAAAATTACTCAAACTATGTGAAGTAGTATGACTGTCATATCTACCAATCTCGATACAAAGTTTATGACTGGAATATCTAAATCTCGAAACAGCTTTACCGGCATAAATAAATCATCAGATTCTTCTCAACATGTAATAATGTTTTATACTTTTGATAATATCTACATTTTGACCACCGTGTGATTTTATCATGCCAGTTTTGACTGGTGCAATCCTTCATTCTTTGAGAGAATGCTGTTACAAATATAATAGCATTTCCAACATCTGGCTATATCTATAGAAAGACAAAACCAGAGCGAAATAATGTCTCAGATGTGATACCCACGTAACATCCGTTGTCATCTAAGGATATATATAAGCATTTAGTATAAATTTTACTGGGCATCTGCTGTTATCATGCAAGATGGCCGCTATCGCTTAACCGGCTTGAAACAGCTGTCCCGGATTTTTGTGCCGTTTTTCATGATATATGTGCTTGTTGTCTGTCTTCGTCTGCGTTATTGTGATCATCATGCATTGGCTGTTCTATTCGAATGCGTTTCTTCATCTTCTTGTTTTGGAAACGAGAAAAATTAGACTTATTCTCAGCTGTCTTGCTCCACTGCTACAACTTCCTTTGTTCTTGAACCAACCGCCATCACGTGATACTCGCCAGTCCACCCGTTTATGCTATGATGGGCCCTCATTAATTGCTTTAAATGACCACTCCTTGGCTCTCCACACTACATTGTGCACTAGACTAAACGACCTGGGACTATATTCATCATTCCTTAAATGTAAACGGAAGCGAAAAAAGAAGAGTTGTTTCAAAGCTGGCCGGCGTAGAACAGGAAGAAGAATTCCAGTTATTTCCCTTTCGCTCTTTCCGGCACAGAAATTTAAAAACCTCGGCCGTTAATTTAGGTAACCTAATTCAAATCTCTATTAAATCGTCAACCTTTGTGTCAACTACCCAAGAGATACCTCTGCGCATCGCATTATTCAATGTCCAATCAGTAGGACCACCGGAAAAGCGCACAGAAATAGTTAATTTTATCAACGATCAGAATATCTACGTCTTTTTCCTGACAGAAACATGGCTAAAAACATCAGGCGATGAACCCAAGTGTGCGGATCTAACACCCACCGGTTACTCCATCAAGTCGTTCCCCCGCCACTCTCGCGGAGGTGGAATTGCTGTCATCGCAAAGAACTCCATGATCAACCGTCTTAACCACACTACAACCTTCAATTTCTACCATACATCGTTTGAACTAGTCCAAACCACACTCACACTGGAACAAAGGTCAGTCCATTTTTTCTGCTTCTACCGCCCTCCTCCTAGTAGAAAATACAAGCTGACTGAATCGCTCTTTTTGGAGCAGTTTCCGAATCTCCTGGAGTATGAAAATTCGATAGGTGGCAACCTGATTATTCTTGGAGATTTCAACTTTCACTTTGACTGTCCTGGAAACCCATACACATCAAAACTTATAGATTCCATTCACGTTTTCAACCTCAAACAGTCAGTTAGCCGACCCACCCATAAACATGGTCACATTTTGAACTGGATTCTTTATAGACCTGATGATAATATTCTACAGTCCTCCCTGGTGTCCCACGAACTTGCATTAGATCACCTCTGCATTATATGTCATCTTAACGTATCAGTCCCTAACCCTCCACCTTTATTTGCTACTAAGAGAAACCTCCGTATGATAAACAGAACCCAACTAATGCATGACATCCAAGCAAACCTAACAACTAGCTTACCTCCTACAGCAGAACAACTCGATAACTGCCTGCGTTCATTGTTTGACAAACATGCCCCAGCAACCAAGTGCAGAGTATCAGTTCAAAAGTGTTTTCCGTGGTATAGCAGTGTTAGGGACCAGCTTCGCACTGCTAAAAGAGACCGCCGTAAAGCTGAGAGGCTTTGGCTTTTCACCAGATTCACTATTCATAAGCAAATCTATGAAGCCGTTAAGAAGAATGTCACAAACATAGTCCATGCAGCAAAATCAGCCCACTACAGTACTAAGATCACGGAAAATTTCAGCTGCAAAGAGCTATTCGAGATTACTAACAAGCTAATGTCAAAGAACAAATGTACACCACTTCCAACTACCTTCTGTCTAGTCGACCTTCCGGACCTGTTTGCAAATTTCTTCCGCGACAAAGTACAAACCATCAGAGATAAACTTGACAACACAATTTTAATTGACTCGTCGTCACCATACAGTTCCCATACAGAATTTCAGCGGAAACCGTTAGCAGCATTAGAACCTGTCGCTATGGATTTAGTACGTACAATCGTGATAAAGAGTGCAGCAAAGTCATGTAAACTTGATCCGATTCCGACATCACTGTTGCTTGAGTGCTTAGATCCAATATTGCCTTCAATAACTGATGTTATTAATACCTCTCTCTCATCCGGTTAATTCCCATCATTTTTCAAAACTGCCATTGTAAAGCCTCT
>JAECUM010020835.1:0-56782 GCA_016617855.1 Megalonaias nervosa | reverse complement strand
GATATATATATATATATATATATATATATATATATATATATATATATATATATATATATATATACACATAATGGTTTCATTTTTTTAAAGTGATTTTGTTTATTTGTATTAATATTATTATTGGTATAACTTGACTAATACATCTTTAAAATCGATACAGAATTCTTCGAAAGCGAGAAGATACCAGCCCTACTAACGATGACATCAATAGAACAGTTTTAAAGTTATATGTTATTTGTTAATCATGTATTTGAGACAACCAATATTGGCCCAAGCGATATGATATAATCGATTCAAATGCATTCACGTTTCTAAGGGATTAAATGCACACATGAGCCAAAAATACAGAAACAATGCTCGGAGTTCAAGGCAACGACAGGAGGCATGAAAACCATATATTTCCTCTCTAATAAAATTTCAATATTGTTAGTGTGCTTCAGATATGTACGATATGGAGTGTAGTTGAAATTGCTACGTACATTTAGAGCTTATACACATATACGTCGTTGAGTGTCTCAAAAAAAATATATCTTTCTTGAAACTTAGTTAACACATATTAAATATCCTGTTTTGAAAGCTAATAAGTACTTTCCTTTACGTATATATTATGTCATTCTAGTACATACCATCTTTGATGGGAGGAAATTATATTAAGATAATAAATTAAAAGTCGGAACACTTTGAAGACTGGTGTATTAGGTATTTATGTCAGAACAAAGTAGAAAACACCATTTATAATATCTTTACTAATTGTCATTTATATACTAATCTGTGTAAGTTTAAGAGCAAGGAGCAATATAGTAAAGATACGTGCTATCTGAGCAGCTGACTGATAACGTTTGAAGAAGTAACGGTCTCAATGGAAGCAATGTCTGTAATGAAGTCGCAACAGTAGTAGTAGTGCTAATAGCATTCGTAGCAGTAGTCAGAAAAGCTTATGTTGTTGCAGCTGATATAGAAGTTTATGCAGCTTTTGTTACAGTCATAGTAGTTCATATAGTTGTACCAGTCATAGTAGTTTATATTTTACTAGTCATAGTAGTTTATATTTTAGAAGTCATAGTAGTTTATGTTGTGGTAGTCATTATAATTTATGTTGTAGTTGTCATTGTAGACTATGTTGTAGTAGTCATAGTAGTTTATGTTGTAATAGCCATACTAGTTTATGTTGTAGTAGTCATTGTAGCTTATGTTGTAGTAGTCATAGTAGTTTATGTTTTAGTAGTCATTGTAGTTTATGTTGTAGTAGTCATAGTAGTTTATGTTTTAGTAGTCATTGTAGTTTATGTTTTAGCAGTCATTGTAGTTTATGTTGTAGTTGTCCTTGTAGTTTATGTTGTAGTAGTCATTGTAATTTATGTTGTAGTAGTCATTGTAGTTTATGTTGTAGTAGTCATAGTAGTTTATGTTTTAGCAGTCATTGTAGTTTATGTTTTAGTAGTCATTGTAGTTTATGTTGTAGTTGTCATTGTAGTTTATGTTGTAGTTGTCATTGTAGTTTATGTTGTAATACTAACAGTAGTTTATGTTTTAGTAGTCATTTTAGTTTATGTTTAAGTAGTCATTGTAGTTTATGTTGTAGTTGTTATTGTCGTATGTTGTAATAGTCATAGTAGTTAATGTTTTAGTCGTCATTGTAGTTTATGTTGTAATAGTCATAGTAGCTTATGTTTTAATAGTCATTGGAGTAAATGTTTTAGTAGTTATAGTAGTTTATGTTGAAGCAGAAGTCATAGTATTTTATGTTGATGTTGTTAAGGTCATAGTAGTTACAGGGTAGTAGTCATAGTAGTTTATGTTATAGTAGACATTGTAGTTTATGCATTAGTAGTCATAGTAGTTTATGTTTTAATAGTCATTGTAGGTTATATATTAGTAGTCATAGTAGTTTAGTTTGTAGTAGTCATAGTACTTTATGTTGTAGTAGTCATGTTAGTTTCTGTTTAAACATAGTAGTTTATATTGTAGCAGTGGTCATAGTAATTTATGTTGTACTAGTCATAGAAGTTTATGTTTTGGTAGTCATAGTTTATGATGTAGTAGTCATTGTAGTTTATGTTGCAGTAGTCATAGTAGTTTAGGTTTTAGTAGTCATTGTTGATTATGTTTTGGTGGTCATGGTACTTTATGTTGCAGCAGTAGTCATATTTTTATGTTATTGTTGTTATATTCATAGTAGTATATGTTGTAGTAGGCATAGTAGTTTACGTTGTAGTTGTCATTGTAATTTATGTTGTAGTAGTCATAGTAGTTTATGTTGTAGTTGTCGTTGTAATTTATGTTGTAGTAGTCATAGTAGATTATGTTTTAGTAGTCATCCTAGTGTATGTTGTAGTGGTCATAGTAGTTAATGTTTTAGTAGTCATAGTAGTTTATGTTGTAGTAGTCATTGTAGTTTATGTTTTAGTAGTCATAGTAGTTTATGTTTTAGTAGTCATTGTAGTTTATATTTTCGTAGTCATAGTAATTGATGTTGATAGTCATGGTGTTTTATGTTGTTGTTATAGTGACAGTAGTTGATGTTGTTGCACTAGTCATATTATTTTATTTTTTTGTAGTAGTAATAGTGGTTACAAATAGTTGCAGCTGTAGCAGTAGTTGTAATTTTTGTAGAAATAATAGAAACATCAACAGAGGCAATAGTGTTTATAGTAGAAACATTGAAAGTTATTGAAGTAGTAATAGTGCCAGAAGCGGTCGTAGCTGCGATGGTAGCAGTTTGTTAATACTGTTCAAAAGTAATAACAACCATAACAATAATAGTGATTTAAGTAGTCTCACTAGATAGTAATACTGTTAGTAGAGGTCGTATATTACAGCTGTTACAGCAGTAGCAATAGCACAAGTAGTAGTAATAACAGTAAGTGTAGTATAAGTAATAGCAATAGCAGTAAGTGTAGAATAAGTAATATCAATAATAGTAAGTGTAGTATAAGTAATATCAATAATAGTAAGTGTAGTATAAGTAATATCAATAATAGTAAGTGTAATATAAGTAATATCTATAGCGGTAAGTGTAGTGTAAGTAATATCCATAGCAGTAAGTTTAGTATAAGTAATATCAATAGCAGTATGTCTAGTATAAGTAATATCAACAATGGTAAGTGTAGTATAAGTAATATTAATAACAGTAAGAATACTATAGGTAATACCAATAACAGTAAATGTAGTATAAATAATATCAATAATACTAAGTCTGGTATAAGTAATATCAATAATACTAAGTCTAATATAAGCAATATCAATAAAAGTAAGTGTAGTATAAGTAATATCCATAGCAATCATTGTAGTAACATAGCAGTAGTAACAATGATATTATGATTAATAATGATAGTATTAATAAATTATAACGTTGTTATTGTGTACTATTAGTAGCAGCAACAGTTATAGCTGTAAAATGAAGCAATTGCATCAGCTCTGCTGCCGATATATCAGGGACACAACGATTGAATAAGGGTTACTAATGAATCTACGTACAGTGAGATTTTGATATTCCTAATATTAAATCTATCATCTGTTATCGTTCGGATCTATGTATATAACAACATTGAAACTTTTACATTTTAGCACATTACCATATCACAAATAATGATTAAGGATCTTAAAGTAATATTAATGAAAATCATGTTCAAAACAGCATCTTCCAGATTTTGAACAAGAAAAAGTGCTTACATATTCATCGCCAGGTCTGAACGATGGATTTTGAAATGTAGATGTGATCTATATGAAAAAAATTAGAATGTAGGCTACATGTTTAAGTAGTTTTCTTTCAGACGTTGCATTTGTTGTAAATACATTTTCTGTTATTAATCTTCATCACAAACACACGCACATCTACCCACACCCAATCATCATACATCCATAAACAAGGAAAGAATAAATACTAGTATGGTGATGGTAAAATGTGAGGTCTTTTTCAGCAGTAAATTAGCGAAGTATTAACATATTTAAGTGCATATTCTTCCTAGTCGTATGAAAATTAAATGTGTGCTGGTACTTAAATTGTAAATATGACGAAAATCGGATCCAATTGTCTTCTCGGAGGAATCTTGTTCATTTGGAACTTAAATTCGTGGTTACCAGCAGACACAAAATGTATGATAATTGTTAAATTACAACAGTAAATAATTCACTACTTAGAAAAGCAACTTCTTTCTTGTCCATTACTGTTACTCTCCTATTTCCGTTGCTATCACGTCCTAAGAAGACAACACCACAACGTAAGCGAGCAAGCAAGCAACAGGTACTGACGCTAGATGTACGTTTTAAATATGAATGGTTCTATATACAAAAAGCAATTAGAATAAATTCAAGAAAATTACTTTAATAGTTGGAGCAAACTCATGGTATGTAATGGCGATGAAGAATAAAGAAGAGGTTACAGAAAACATCAATGGTTTTAAATGCGTATGAATATACACAACAATTAACGGTGTTATATCTAATATAAAATAATTTGTTAACTCTTTTCTTACATACTTGTCGGTTCTATAACTTAACATTTGATAAAAACAACTCATATAAGATATTTTGAATTGTTATAAATGAAGGTTATTTATATGGCAATAGATATTGTTATTTTGGAAATCTTGTCACTCACCACATATGGTACTTCGGAAGTGGTAGTCCTCATGGACGATGACTACAAAGAAGGAAATACTACTACTACTACTGATAATAATAATAATAAATTCATCATCATCATCATCATCATCATCATCATCATCATCATCTTCTTCTTCTTCTTCTTCTTATTATTATTATTATTATCATTATTATTATTATTATTATTATCATAAAAAGAGAAACACAACGATGCGCTGCTGCTGTTGATGATGATATCCATGGTGTTCATACATAGCCTTTATGTCTTAATGTCCGCAGACTTTAATGGAAGGAACTCTGATTATCTGTAACTTGCTAAATGGAGGCAGACCGAACAGAAGTGCGTTCAAGCTTCTTAAAGTATAAAAAATATCCATTCAATTATTTAAAAATTAGTCCACGTATCGAATGTTTTGACTAATTCGCCAGTTTCGTAAAACGAATTCACAAATGCAATCAAATATATATGAATAAATACATAAATAAATAAATAAGTCAGCGGATACTGTGCAATTTGAGGACGTTGTAAAATCACTGTTACCCATTCATTAATGTCATGGAAAGGTTTCATTCGCACGTTCCTTAATGTTCCAGATACTCGTAAATGAACAAATAAATAAATGCACCTATCAATATCATGACCTTTAATGTTATGCCTTTTCTTTATTTTTGTTTCTTTCTTATGAAACTCACGATACCACAATTGATGTTTCACGCATGACACGCAGGAAAGATAATTCAAGGAAATAACTATTTCAAGACAAAATCCGGAACGAAAATAAATGAATGCATCGATACATGATGAAAAAGATTTGTAAAACTTGGTTAACTGCACAATTATTTATATGGAATTTTTTTTCATGTCATCAGTAAACCTATTACAGAATATGCAAGTTTCACTAATCACAAATATCTTGTATGTATCTCTTTTCTAGCCATCCACATCGCTCTCATTCTCCGCTTACATACAAAAATGTCGAAACAAGCCTTAAGTCTTTTATTGTCCGCATACCGTTTCTTTCTGAAGACTTATTTCGTTTGATGATTTATATAACTATCAAATAAAAACCATCAGCAGGTTGCCATTTGAATAAGAATACTCCCAAATCATTAATATGTAATTCTCTTAATGTCTCTAATACTTTGAGACGACCAATTCTCGGTATGCGGACATTTGGTAATTTGCTGAATTTATTCTCATTTTAGATTGTTCTTTGATGTCCACGGATATTAAATACTATGCGTACGCTATGATCCCTTACAAGCAGACGTAAATGAAAACATACATGTACTTAAAATATTGAGTGTTGTTCGTGGTCGGTTATCATTTTGGGATCACTGTTTGTATATTTCTATCCAAAACATGTCCAAAATATTATCCAGTAACTCAGTAGTGCTTGTGTGTTTGAGTTTGGTGTGTGGTAGGGTGGTGGCAGGTGGAGCTAATGGAACGGGTGTGTGTGTGTGTGTGTGTGTGTGTGTGTGTGTGCAGCTAATAGAAAAAGAGCATGCTGCATTTATTAATACATTCCAGTTAGGACAACAGAAAGTCTGCGGCCAATATTTTCTCATAGCACATGTGTTTTTCTTAAAGAATGTTCTTGTATGACTGTACACTTTTAAGACATTTATTATTCATATATGAAACACAATTTGACTTACCCGACCAGTGATATAGAACGTGTCTCGCAATTTCTTGAGGAACGACATCTGGAATAATAATAATAATAATAATAATAATAATAATAACACTATCAATATCAAAATCCAAAGAATACAAGCAACATAAACAAATTAAACGAACGTTCTAACAACTGACTAAACTGAAAGGCCACACATTGTGCTAAATATTGTTACGGAATTATGTATCATCTTTGAATTTATAATATAACGTTTGTTTAAGTGATTTGAGACTATGACGTTTCATTTTGTATCCTTTAATTCCATGGTTAGTACTTGTGTAAAAGTACATGCATACTCCTTAATAATAATTCCATTCATGAAAAAGTCGATCGAAGGTGAAATCAACAGATTAGAAGGTCAAGAACGGCATGCCAGTGGAATGTGTGTTACGTAAGGAAGCGTGGAATTCATAGTACACGTGCCATGTACAAAGCTATCAGACAAACCATAGCATTTAATTGGTTCAATTAGATCTGAAGGTCAGAAGTCAGATGAGGATTGTTTTATCTACGGCTGTTTGAGTTATTTTGAAATGATAATCTTTAATTCTTCGAGAAATTCTAGTGAATCAGATTTGTTCATTTGTAACTCAAAACGACACTATCTAATGAAAATGTAAGCACCATAAGTTATTTTTTCAGTTATACTCAGCGTTAGTAAGCGTCAGAGAGGAATTACGTGTTGCTGGAGATAGCACAGTGACTAATAATTTATTTAAAAAGTCAATCAGTATCTTATACTAGACCTTTATCCAAAATCAAGTTAATGGTGCACCGGACCAGTGACGTTTATTTTGCAAAACAATATAATGCATAGATAATAGTTACACCGTGCAACAAATTTGTTTTTTTGTTCCTGGGTAGTGAGTGTTATTTCCTAATTGTTTATGCCTCAAAAGTATAGAAAATGTCTATTATTCCTCTCAAATTTTCTTCCTCCACCATTAGTACTGGCCGCCATGTATAGCCTATCTTGGTGTTAAACCCTACAACAACAACATTTTTTGGAGATGGCATAAAGAGGCTGCAAGCATCCGGCAGACGCATTTTGCTATGTCTGTGGAATATTTATCAAGACAAGAGCGAAAAAGTACTCCTTAGAAGCATCTGCTAAGATGTGTGAGGCCTACAAGGCGTATTTCTGCATGCCTGTCGGGGATCAAGACAAACACTGGGCACATCATTTGACCTGCCAGCACTGTAAAAGATAAACCTCTGGAAGATAAGATGGACAATTGTTGCTCGGAATTTTATGTTACAAAATTTGTTAAAATTTTTAAAATTGTAAAAGTTTTTAATATTATAATGTTTTATAATTTTCAATGTTATTTAAAAAATATATTATACATAAAAAATGTTGAGATAATCTCTTACACATTAGTCATGGGTGACACAAAATGTGTTCTTGTAGGATGGTACAGAGTGGAAAAGAGAGCCATGAAGTTCGCTATCCCAAGAATTTGGCTGGAACCCACTGACCACTCAAGCGGCTGCTGCTTCAGCATCGTGGACCATTCCAAACGTCGGACAGGCAAGAATGTACCTGCTATCACGTATCCGGACCTTCCTTCATCCATCGCCCCGATGCCACACTGCCCTGAGCTCTCCGTACCCACTTCTCCGGAGAGAGAGCAGTCGTCTTTAGAAGAGAGCCGCAAGTCAGAGAGCGAGGAATACGTTGTAGATCCAGATGGTAATTTCAGAGGTGGGGATGAGGAGAGAAACCCATACAACCCAACCAAAAAGACCTCAACGACTTAATCAGAGATCTTGGTCTCACCAAGTCCAATGCCGAGCTTTTGACGTCTAGGCTCAAGCAGTGGAACTTGTTGGATGAAAGTGTGCAAGTTGCAGATCAGAGGAAGCGTCACCAAGCTTATACCAGCTTCTTAAACCGGTCAAGATGGGCTCTGCTTCTGCCACAATGTAACCAGTCTGTTCGAGGCAATCGGAATCGCCTGTAACCAGAATGAGTGGCGCCTCTTCATTGACAGCTCATCCAGAAGCCTCAAAGCCGTGCTGCTCCATAATGGGAACAAGTACCCGTCTCCTCCCCTGGCTCCCTCGGTGCACCTCAAAGAGGATTACACCAGCATCAAGACCTTGCTGTAAGCCTTGAAGTATGATGAGTACGGCTAGGAGGTCATTGGAGACTTCAAAATGGTGGCATTCCTGATGGGTCTGCAAGGCTGTTTTACAAAGTTGCCCTGCTTTCTTTGCCTTTGGGACAGCAGGGACACCAAGTCGCACTACCACAGGCGGGACTGGCCACAGCGGACCGAGTTCTCTGAGGAGGAACAACGTCAACTGGGAGCCACTGGTGGACTCCAGAAGGTGCCGCCACTGCACATCAAATTGGGCCTTATGAATCAATTTGTCAGAGCTCTAGATAAGGAGTCGGCAGACTTTAAGTCCCTTCCAGACTTCTTCCCTAAGCTGTCTGAGGTAAAGGTCAAAGCCGGTGTCTTCATCGGACCACAGGTAAAGAAGATCCTGGAGTGGAATGAATTCCCCAAGAATCTCACTAGTAAGGAGAAAGAGGTTTGGAACAGCTTTGTCGCGGTGGTTCAGGGCTTCTTGGGCAATCACAAAGCCGAAAACTATGTGGAGTTGGTTGAGACTCTGGTGAAGAACTACGGCACAATGGGCTGCAGGATGCCCCTCAAACTCCATATCCTTGATGTTCATCTTGATAAAGTCAAGGAGAACGTGGAAGCGTACTCGGAGGAACAAGGCAAGCGCTTCCACCAGGATATACTGGACTTTGAACGCCGCTACCAAGGACAGTATAACGAGAACATGATGGGAGACTACATTTGGGGGCTGAATCGTGAAAATGATTTACAATATAATCGTAAATCTCGAAAAACTACTCACCTCTAAATCTTTAGTAGTCATTTTGTATTACTTTAGCATAAATACATGTTAATTTTGATCCATATGTTGTTTCTTTCTGACTTTATGTGAACGAAAAGGCACAAATTCGCCCGTTTTCTCATTAGAAATAGGAACATTTCAAAATATCACTGTCCTGGTCACAAAAGCAAAGTTTGTGGGAAATAATAGCCATTTTCTATACCTTTAAGGCATAAGCAATTACGAAATAACACTCACTACCCAGGAACAAAAATTGTGTTACATAGTGTTATCTTTGATTGTGACTTAAATATTCAGCTCAGTATTAATTGTAAACATGTTTACTTCAGTTTCAGTTAAATATGCAATCTAGATTCTGACCTTAGAAACGTTCAGAAAGTTTACAGAGCATTTCCAGGAAATGGCAATTGCGGGCTTAAGTCTAGCAGAGGGATATATAATATTGTTTACTTTAGGATTATTCATTATTGCCTTAATATGCGAAGCGGAATCAGTCTTACTGTTTAACTCAGGTTTTAATTTGGGTTGATTTATTTATTCAAATTATTATTCACTGGATTTACAGAGCGCTCAATACTATTCTTGGACTAAAACATTATTTTGGAATTATTGTGAATTTAGACAAGAATATTTTGGCTTATATTATTGCGATAAATCAAGAGACTGTTAGCACATCACCACATTCCAGGTCATTGGTGCGTTAGTATAATTAGTATATTTGAGACCATAGTCAGATCAACACATTCAATATTGGAATTTTTGGGAACACCACTTGAATTCTATTGAAACATTTGGACATGCGATAGAAAGATGAGGACTTTTGGGGATTTAATTCACAACACTTTATGCTTTTTTAATTTTTTGTTGAATATATATATATATATATATATATATATATATATATATATATATATATATATATATATATATATATAGAGAGAGAGAGAGAGAGAGAGAGAGAGAGAGAACAAAAAATGAAAAATCACAGAGCTGCATGCTGAAAAACTGGCCACGTACTTTCGAGCTCTACGTATACCTTTCTCCGTGCGGACGACTCATCAGAGTTAGAATTACATAAACAGAAACTCAATTTCTGTACCATTGTTAGGCATATATTTGGTGACGTTTTGTGTTTGGGAGTTGTTATTTGTTTTCATCGTTACACAATTTAAGTCAGCTGTTCGATGTATCTGCTGTTGGGTTACCGCGCATTCCAGTCATCTGAACTCTGTACATTTTCTATCTGATATAGAGTTACCATATATTTAAGTCAGCTTTACCCTATATACTAAGTATGTGTTCATGAGATCCGTATAGTTAAGACAGCTGTACTCTGTACGCTATGTATCTGCTGTTGGGTTATTACATATCTGAGTCAGTTTCACTCTGTTCATCATGTATCTGATGCAGGATTACCATAATAACCATATATTTAAGTCAGTTTGACTGTATACCATGTATTGGATGCAGGATTACCATATATACCATAACTTTAAGCCAGTTTGACTCTGTACACCATGTATCTGATGCAGGATTACCATATATACCATAAATGTAAGTCAGTTTGACTCTGTACACCATGTATCTGATGCAGAATTACCATATACACCATAAAAAAATTTAAGTCAGTTTGACTCTGTACACCATGTATCTGATGCAGGATTACCACGAATGTGGATATGTGAGAAAGCTTGCCAGTAGCTTCTCGTGGGTCGGTGGTTCTTTCCGGAGATTCCCCGATTTCTTCCTCCACCATTAATACTGGCCGCCATGTATAGCCTATCGTGTGCTGAAGAATGGCGTTAAGCCCTATAACAACAACAACAACAACAACAGGATTACCATATATTTAAGTCAGTCTTACTTTGCACACAAATGAAAGATTAAGTATTGCGTAAAAGAATGCATTTTGTCACGCAACTTTGCAATAATATGATTTGATTCTGCATTCACTGCATTTTCTAGCCTGAGATATAATCACATAAATATATGACACAATGTGTCAAACGATCATGAGATAATCGAGAGGAAGCAATAGACTACAAAAATAAATGAATTTGCACATAAAAGAATCTGAGAAAAGCATACTTTAAACATGATCCGATTGGTAATCTGTAGAAGAGAGGTAAAAAACTTGAGAACCCTCTTTGCTCGTAGTTTCTGGGGTTTTGTTTGTTTTAGTTTTTCTTGTCGTGGTTTTTTTATTCTTCATATCAAGCGTCATATAAAACACTACCTCTTTTTGTAACTATCTTGCAAAGAAAATTAGGTTTCAGAGCGGGAGTTATGAAATCTGGGAATATATAAGCATCATTTTATTGTTGCGTACGTTTACTGGTATTATGCACACTTTGAGTAAATAAACACACAGGCTTGATTTGGTGCCCTTTCGAGGCAAATCATGGCCCTTTGGATATTTTGGAAACCACTCCTACCCCCAACACTTGACCTAAGCCGGCCATGAATATGATCATAAATGTGAAATAATACATTAGTTGTTGGCATGATTCTGACATGGTGCAACCAGTACCAGCAAAGTAACCGCAACTAGAAACGACACATACTGGTGCCTTGCATCCCTAGACACATGAATGAGACATGTAACAGTTTTCAGCGGTAATAGTAAAAATAGTGTTAGGGTACTGACTTTTTTATTGTAAATTTCAACGGAAAATAAATAGTTCTAATAACCTGATGAATTGTAATAATACAAGGAAATATCGCACTTATAAACATCATTTTCCGAATTCTGATGATCTTGTGTTTGCACCAGTTGACGGAATCTCAAGGGAAACAAGTGCCGAGATACTTAATATTGACAGGACTTTAATACAGTAATCGATCCTCCTGTATGTAACAATAGGAGAATTACGAACATAGAGCCACTAATCATATATATTTCAATTATATGTACTGTAACCTACACTCCTTTTGACACAGAGCGTATTTTACGTCATGAACAGAAACAATCTGCATGGCATTCCATTCATGTTTTTTAGTATTCTCTAGCTTTTTCTTCTAATTTATGACTGGTTAACACATATTGGTTACCGAAAGCAAGCTCGTGCCATTTGTCTGTGTGGGTCAATCAACAGTGACGTGTAATTTTGGAGCTTTCAAATCAAAGCTTGATCCATATTACTTTAATAACAATATTCTTCTGTAGGGATGGATGGGTAGGGAAAATTTGCCGGTTATTAGGTCCGATTCTGGTTCTCCCAATCCAATTTTGTTTGGCTACCTCACTCCCTATATCACCTCCAACTTTTTTCAACCAAAAAATCAAATGCTTTGGATATTTTGTTTGGAAAAGGGTTTTTACCGACACCCTGAAAGTGGTGGGGAGGGTAGTGGATAACCTACCCGACAAGATGACATTTTTTCTATTGATAGTGAGTGTATGAGATGTTGGATGGTATATAAGGTGTGTGATTGTATGTTTGTGTGATTTCATCTTCTGCTTTTACACTCTTACCTAACACAAGGCGTTTGGGATTGTGTGAATAGGATGATGGATAGTATAGATGGTGTGATGGATAGTATTTGTGTGGTGTAAGGGTTTGTATATTTTGTGAGATTTCTCTTACATTTTAAACTAGTACAGATCACATTGGATAGTGTGTGTGATGATATAGATGGTGTAATGGATAGTATTTGTGTGGCGTGTTGGATAGGAAGTTTGTGAGATTAGATGTATTTTGTTTATTAACCCTTCTTCGTTTAGTCTGATAGTGTGTGTATGTGCGTGTGTGCGTGTGTGAGGGTGGGTGGGTGATTGTATGTTTATGTAATTTTATTTTCTTTTCTTACATATCAGCTAAGCCAGGGCGTTATGGATAGCGTGTGTGTGTGTGTGTGTGTGTGTGTGTGTGTGTGTTTGTGTGTGTGTGTGTGTGTGTGTTAGGGATAGATGATGTAGGAGGTGTGATTGCATTTTGTGAGATTTTATCTCAGTCTCTTACATTCTAAGCTAACACAAGTCGCATTGGATTGTGGGTTTTAGTGCGTGAATAGTTTGTTGGATGGTATAGATGGTGTAATGGATAATATTTCTTGTGGCGTGATGCATAGTTGGTTTGTGAGATTAGATGCAGTTTCCATTTAACCCTTCCACGTTTGGACCGATTGTGTGTGTGTGTGTGTGTGTGTGTGTGTGTGTGTGTGTGTGTGTGTCTAATTTAACAATTCAAACTTAACACCCTTTACTATTACCGTACCCTTTGACCCTACAAACCTTTTTGACTCTATAAACCCTTTTTGAGGTCATAGAGTCCACCGTATAGAATTTCCTATATTTACCTAGACTAGCGCGTATTGAGGTATACTCGAAAGCTGTTACTAAGGCACCGACGAAATTGAGTTCAGCCGCTTGTAACACTACTACGTTTTGAGGCTATAAATATATACTAGGGTTTTTTCAATAGGATTTTCCTACAAGTTGTGGCTATAAATATATACTGTTTTTTTCATATTACTTTCCTTTAAGATTTGCTATAAATGAATACTAGGGTGTTTCCAGAGGACTTTCCTACAAGTTGAGGCTATAAATAGATACTAGCGTTTTGTCCATAGGACTTTCCTACAAGTTGAGGCCATAAATACATATTAGGGTTTTTTCCATAGGATTTTTCCATAAGAGAAGAACCCTAAACGGCCCTGTTCAGGGCCACTCATTTGCCTAGAAAAGATATACTCTTTCACTATAGACCAAAATATTATTTCTTTCTTTTGTATCAGCTTTTGTTTGTTTGTTTGTGTATGTGTATGTTTTGATTGTCCCCATCAACGCCTTTGTTCCTATCAAACACTTTTGCCCCTATAAACCCCATGACGTCATCCATGTTAAATTCCCGTTTGAGGCTATGTGCCATTCCCATGTTAAATTCCCGTTTTGACCTATAGTACCATTCCCCTGTTAAATTCCAGCTGCTTCAGATGCGGTAGGTCGCTGGTTCAAACCCCGGCCTAGTCATACCAAAGACTTATAAAAATGGTACAAACAGAATCCTTGCTTGGCGCTCAGCATTAAGAGGTTAGTGTCAAGACTGGTCAGTCTGGTGTCAGGATAATTTAACTGGATGAGATATGATGCTACATGTCTGCTGCATGATGCCCCATTACTAGACATCGCTATAAACTGCCTCACTGGAGACACACCCGCTCAAACCAGGCTTGTTCTCGATCTATGATTTTGATTGAGTTCCAAGTCACAGTATGGGGAGGGCAAACATAGTGGATGTGCCATGATACCTCAGACTAGCTTGAACTTGGTCTTTTATGTTCATTAAACCTCACTTTCAATGGCCTTTCCTTTTCGCCAAACCTGCCGTATATCTGGGACAATCTGTTAAAATCTCCCGCCATTGCATTGTCAAATATGAATAATATCACTACACATTTAAGCTTTCAACAAAGCAGTTGGGCACCAATTAGTTTACCTAATCATATTAGATGACATCAAGAATATTAAGTCATGAACGATAGCATAACGTTGTGTAATATTTTCAAACATTTTTAGAATCTATGCATGTCAACTGCAGGCTAGATCAGACCATAACTATAGACCAGATAAGTAGCAAATGACGCAACTTTGGGTCTCTAACAATGTCGAATGTTTAATCAGATTCGTTAACGGACTGATGATTGAATCAGGCATTCTTCATGCTATTAGCATATTCTCTAACATTGAGACAAAGATTCCACTACAAATTATAACCTAGCAATGATTGCAAGATAGAAATATTATCAAGAGTGTGAGAGTCGGGTATACATATATACTGTGTTTACAGTAATGCGATCTTTATTCCCAGATCGAGTTGTCAGCATCAGAAAATCCGGATCGTTACGAGAAGCGAAGCGTCATGGTCTGTATTTTCTAATGCTGACAACAAGACGTGATCTAGCCATCAAAATCGAATTGCTAGGATAATGATATTTTTGTTATATACCTGATAAAAGTCCCAAAATTTTAATTTGAAAAAAAAAAAAATTGCTAACTTGTTAACCTTTCTCTTGAGTCATAAACCATAATTTAATTTATTTGAACAGCTATGTGCATGAAATCAGCTTTGCGAACAATTCGCCTATTGCAATATTCATCCATTTCACTACTATCACTGTTAATAACACGCGTTTATTGAAGCATGGAGACATTAGATCAATATATGTGATTTACAGCTAGTGTGTGGTTATCAAATGTTGCTTCATGAAAGATTTTGTCAGCTTAACACACGGGAAGGTTTCTGTCAAAGGCGCAGCTTATAGCGTTTGAGCTGAATTTGACGGGACAAGTTAGAGGCTCCGATGGGGTGTTGGCATGGGAATGACAGCATTATCTCAATAGTTATTTACAACTGAATTGGACACATTATTAGAACTTGATTATGCAGATTTGATAAAGAGGATGCTGCTCATCTTTATATATATATATGTCCGGTGAGGTTACGTCATAGTTATTCACGCTTGTTTGGTTGTAGCAAATAATCTCGAGGAAAAGCAGTTCCAGCATTGTTTGAGAGTCTGGTTTTCGTAATTTCGGGATTTGACGTAAAATTCTGGCTCATTATTGCGTAGAAAATGGATAGGCATATAAGACATCTGGTTATTAATGCACTTCCTAATATCTGGACTAAATCCAACCACGATTTATGTCCTGACAATGATGACAAGGTAAACAAAACGATTGAGAGTGCAAGAGTACGCTCAGCCAATGCTTCAGTCATTCAACCTGTACAGCTGGTGGTGCCGTAATACATGATGACTATAAAGGATTTTAGGTGGAGGATAAATGAATACATTGAATGTTTAAATACAATCTTGTTGAAAATTTCCGAAGACAGTTCTAAACATTTTTTTTTTTTGTTGTAAATAGAGATCATCTATATTAAGTTAAAAAGAAAACAAATGCTATTCACATATGATGTAAAGATAAAAAAGACAACAGTGTATATATTGTTATGTAACTTATAAATATGTCAGCTGCCATCGCACCATAAAACGGTCGTTACAGGTGGGGCTGAAAGCGATACAAGCCTCACGGTCATCTCATTGTGTAACAACCGTGACCTAAATAATATTTAGAGCTCAATACTTTATTAAAAGAAAATAACCCATGAAAGCTTTTTAACAGTTGTTTTCAAATTATTTCTTAGAAGTGCTTTAAGTAACTAAATGTATATTTTGAGGATGACAGAATCAAAGCATAATGTAAACAGATGAAAAAGTTATGATAAAATGATGTCGATTTGCATGTCGACACCATAAAAATCACAAATATTACGTTAGTAAATCCTATCTACAGGGTATTCATAGTGTTAAATCTATCAAACTGACTGATCTATGCGTTTGTTTAAAGCAAACTAAAGAACGAAAAGAACAACTAGAACATAAACAGTTTATAATCATGGACTATGTCTTTGAAGGATGTACATGTTTGTACAGTCTATGAAACTCATGCATTATACTCGTTGATTTGAAACCCATATACAGTGTTCCCAATTAATGTTTGACTAAGCTATTTTACTTTGTGAAGATAGGTTGTTTTGCATATCTAAGCAAACAGGCAAGAGTGGAATGACAAAATCACATTACATCCAGTACTGGGAGACACTTCAAGCTGATTGTGAAGAAAGTCGAACTCTATAAATACGATTCTAAACTATTAGGCGATGCACTTAACTAATCATTCAACAAGACTGACAACCATGAGGATGAATTAGATTTTAATAATGAACAAATTGAACATGTCATGTTGCTTGATCCAGGCATTCTTAAAAGACGTGTCTGAAACCTGTAACTAATAAGTAAACGTTAAAGAGCCAAAAAAGAAAGACATAAACTAAGTTTGTTTGGATAATTCAATATCAGCAAAAAAAAAATTATACTAAGGTAAATATGCATTATCTACAATGATTTGCATTTCTCGCCATACAAACAATAAGAAATATAGATATTCGTATCATTCAGACATGATATAAACAGATTTATATTTCATGACAAGCCTTTACATTCATATCGACCACCTCAGAGTGGTGCTTTGTACTTTCTTTTCCAATATAGATTTCATCTTGTAACATAGTATGTTACAATATTCTGGTTTTAAAATATGGCTTACATACAGATTAGTATCCCAAGGATTGTTAAACCTTATTGTCCTGGTATGTGAATCTTCGTAAGTAAAGATTTTATCGTTCAGGCTTTGTTGGCAGAAAAAATTGTGCCATGAAAAGCTTCAGCTGTTTGTCCTGCCACTGAATTTTTATAGCATTCTGTATTTTATGTTTATTCAATCTACCTTCAAATCTTTTATTCAGTATTTGCTCTGGTTTTACATATACATTTGTTTCTTCTAATTGTTCACTCTACAATCGGAGTTCTGGCATTGTCTGTCCCTTTGATGTAGACAGAATAGTACAGAAATGGATAGTTCTAAATAAATTACTATTCTTAAATTCGTTTTCTTTATCCATTGTCAAAAACACCGTCAGTTAATGTTTTGTGCAACACGTGAGTATTGGAAAATTGCTTCAAATTTTGTCATATAAATAGTATAAACATGCGACTGCGCTAATAAAGGGCAATCTATATTACTTTATACATAAACCTCTTATCAGTAACAACATACCCTTTTATGTCATGTCTATATCATAAGAAGCATTTACCTATTGTCTTCATAATAATGGCTTATTCCTAAATAATGATGAAATCTTGTAGGTAAGACTCCAAGTGCATTTTTAGGATACGGAAGTAAGTTTTACATATGAATGTGCTGACACTAATGGTATTCTGCAAATTCCGACAAGAAGTCAGTTCCATCTGCCGATTATATTTTACAGTAAAATGTCTTACAGTTGGATTCCTCCGTGTGTGTGTCTGTGTGTGTGTATGTAAGAGAGATACAGAGAGAGAGAGAGAGAGAGAGAGAGAGAGAGAGAGAGAGAGAGAGAGAGAGAGGGGGGGGGGGACACAGTGGGTTCAATAATTATTATTTACGGATTGCAAATAGGTTCATTCAATATCTTTAGATAACTTATAATTATCAATCGAATAAGAATGCCAAAATGACCACTCTCTCTCTTCCGCATTCTCTCATCGTCTACAGTTCAATATAAGCAATAGCAAAATCAAAATGATATTGTTAAGGCAAGTCTGTTCACCTCACACTGTTCTTTCAGATGGTTTACGGTCATATACGGGTACATTTGGTTTTGTGTAATATTATAGTGCCTTACAAAAGACGCAATAAATTTTAGAGATAGCTTCCTAAGCAAGACTTGCTATAATTGTTTGAATATACGTCTTAATACTTAATTTAAGATTTGAAAGAAAAAGATTTTGCACGGATTTTAGATACATCACAGCTTGCAAAATTCCTTTATTGGACAATTTTGAGATCCAGGTGTTTTGAAATGATTACATTCGACAAGGATAAAACTTGATACTCATACTTCACGCATCACTACGTTTATGACGTTATGTCGATGTACTAACCGCTTTGTTGATGATGTTTTTTCAATGTATTTACTGCTTTGTTTATGACGTTATTTCGACGTACAGGCTGCTTTGTCTGTTTCAGTAATGTTTAGACAATGTTATTGAAGAGTGTATCAGTAGTAGAGGTAAATAAGACTTTTGGCTCACTGGTCCCTAAGGAATGAGTTTTGGCTCACGTTTGTGTTTCTGACTCACTTTTGGGAGTCTGGCTCACTTGTCTCTAAGGAATGGCTCATTGTTTATGTGGTATCACTTTGTTATTGCTGTCATTTTGTTTTTCTTATGTGCTTGTGTCCATGAGCGAGAGTGCGAATGCCATCATTGGAGAATCTCTTATCATCGAAGGGGCATAATCCTTTGTTGTTGATGAGTGTGGTGGATATCTGATGTCGCTGTGATCGGAACGTTCACACGTAGTAGTACTGGATATGTCCATGTAGTGATTGTGTATAATGTTGGTGAGTGGCTACTTTGGCGATGACTGTTTTTTTTTAATCCTTTGGCCTTTTTCATGAGGACGTCTTCATCGCGTGTGAAGCAGTACATTTTGGATCGAAGTCCTATCAATTCCCTGATGGGTACTCCACAAGTTTCATCCTTAAACTTTCCTAGAGCATTTGTAATGTCATCTCATTGGATGGGATGGTCTCGTGGATAATCGCTAAGATCAAAGATATTGATATAGGTCTGCATAGACGGTGTCGGTGTGAATCTCGTACACGAGTGATTCTGTATCGGTCATGAGCAGTATGGCTTTATCACTATACCTACGTTTGATGAAGTCGTAGTGAAATTCCAGTATGAGCATTTTGGTGAGATCGCGGACGGCTACTCCGACGTAGATAGGTTTGTCCAGCAGGAGATGCGTTTTTTTCTGGATTTGATGACGACGAGTACTTCGTCAAAGATTTTCATGGTGACAAAGGCATCGTTGGCTACTAGCTTATCTCGACGAGGTTGGTTAGTAACAGTTTCGATGTTTCTGCGCCGTCTGATATTTTCCGTAGTTTTTCCTGAAGACGCTGTTGTTCAAGAGCTTGAAGAACTCTTTGTCGAAGGTGGTGTTTGATTTGGCTCGCAGTGTCATGTTGAGATCGACGTAAGGTTTCATACACGGAGCTTGCTTGAATTTGAGTACTCGATGCACTTTTTCTAGAACGAGTCCTGTGCTGGAGAGCTTGTTCGAGAAGTCGAGAATGCATTTTGTAGTGTGTTTTATGGTTGAGATTGGGTATGAGTGTTTTAACTTTAGAGTCTTCCAGTCTGAACTATTTCCTTTGTTGTAGTTGATTCTGAGAGAGCATGAATTTTTCGATTTGAATGTGTTCAACGCAGATAGGATAATCGTTGAGAAGTTCGTGGAGTTGCTCTGGATATGTAAGAACTGTTTCGACGAAATAGCCACAGTCATCGATGTATCCTTTCTGTCTTTCTTGGAGAGGTTGTTCTTCGCTGATCCAGTGAAAATCTCCCCCCAGGAAGGGGTTTTGACATAGCCATGCATAGAGATTGTTCGGATCCAGGTACAGGATATATACGGGTGGTTTGGTCGGATCGTAGTTTTCCATGTATTTATTGTTGGCAAGAGCCTGTTGTGTATACTGATGACAGAGACACCTCATCGTATCATTTGTTCTGTGATCATGAACATGTCTAGATTGGTGGAGAGTTCTAAGGTCATTCCGGTGTGCTTGAGCATAGCGTCCCAGGAGAGTCCAGATGAGGAGAAATACAAGAGTGGATCGAGCTGGTAATGAGTGAGTCATGTGCGTCTGGAATTTTCAAATGTCCGTCATATCCAGTTGCTTCATGTACTGCTACGTAGTGAGGATCTCTTCCTGCGATCGCCTTGTACTCGTTAACAAGCTTACGGCGATAGACTTTTGGCATTGCTTTGAGATCTCTTGGGGTACGTTTGATGAGCTCATTCAGAGCGACATTTGACCTTGGATACGGTACTGGAGTACCTGGCATCGACTGAGCGAGCTCCTAAGTCGCCGAGCGACATCATGACGAAGGACAAAATCTCTTCCTGGTTCAGCACCAACCTGATGTAGAATTCTGCATCTCATTGATACTTAGGACAAGATTTTGGTCTATATTTGCAACAATAGTCCTGTATATCATTTCTGCCTTTGCTTGTTCATTTTGTCATTTCTTTAATTGCTTGTGACGTAAAAATTTAATCTATATTATATATCACAATGTATATGCGTGGGACACAAAAGTGAGTGTGTTTGCCTCAGGGTAGTACGGAAAAGTTGAACAAGTCTTGCGCGAGAGAGTACAGTACTCAGCACTATGCTCTGATCAAGCGTGGTAGTCCAGGGATGAAACCCTGCTTGGGATGTCTGGAAGGAGTTCGAGATCAGCTCCAGGTGTGTCAGCGTTGTGGTGGTAAGAACATCCGATCGATTAAATATTACTACGAAAAAGCCAGAACAACCCAGAAACCCCAAAATCATTCCGAGATTTTCAACGAGTTTCTAGCTAAGATTAAGCATGACACAGTGGAAATACATCCCGTGTTTAGTCGTTACGAAGCAAACGAGGAAGGAGAGGTGAGGAGCGTACTGACAAAGATCAGACACGTGGTGAGGTTTAGCACGACCGGATATTCCATCGTGTGCGTGTTTGTCACCGAAGTGAGGGCGGAAATGTACCGTCATCGTTTGTTGTTTGAAGCTCATCGGGAATTCATTCTTATCAGAAATTCAGTCTTTCATCTCAACGGAGATACATCGTATAATCAACTGTGCAATTTGGACATAGTATATAACGGATAGCAATGCAAAATATGTTACAAACCGTGTTTTCACTCCTTTTGTGTTTATGAGTATCGATGCAGCAACTTGAGGAGGTCGTTGACGATGACCTTGAGATCTTCATTGTTTTCCACGATGACGTAGGTCATGTATCGGGTATGATCTGATGCGCCTTCAGCCATCTCTACGACCTCCATGATGCTATATTAAGACAATTTTAAAATCTTTTTCAACGTTGTTTCGCTCATGCATCGCATGCAGTGCTATCGGATCTAATTCTCTTCGTAGTATATTTTGACGATACCATCCTGAGCCAAGTCTATTCATTTTTCCCCCGTCAGTAAGACCTATCAACGCGATGCTCCTTGCGTTTTAGTCAGCATCAGTTCGATGTGCACGGGCAAGTTTATTTCGTAAAACTGTGGCGATGGCTTCGTAGAGAGCTTCTGAGTGATGCAAGATCGCGTCCAGCATAAAGACCTCTTCGTCAGACATACTCTTAAATATTTTTGATCATAGATTTTTTCGAAACGGCTAAGAGCCTTGCATTGATTGCCTGTCATGTAAACGATGAAGTCATCCATTGTTCCCATATCACCGATCAGCAACGGCATGTCAAAGCGATTTTTTTCTATGTTGAGATAGATTTCTCAAAGTCTTTGATCGCTGGGAAGATGAAATCTCTGTCTCTTTGAACCCACGAACAGCCTTTGTTTTATGTCTTCAGGCTGAAGTTGTTCTAAATATGCGTAGGAGACCGCAAACACAATGGGTTCAATCTTTCCGTGCACGCTAAACATGATCACGTTAAAAAGTGCATCCATTGCCTTGTTGTTTTCAAATGCAGGTGCCTCATCTCAAGTAATTTCGTCGTCGCTGCCAACTCCACTACTTTTTCCTATGGCTTCCTTGAGTTTTTATTTGCCGCGGAAACGTTTCCGGGAGATCATTTTATCCATGCACTCGTGATCTTTTTTGTGGACTTCGTCATCTTCCTTTCGACCACCAAATCGTCGTCGGTTGACATACAGCGTTTTCGTGATGATGTCTACGAGGTTTGGATGTAATTTGTTAATGATATTATGAACGATGCTCTCGATGGTTCTGATTAACCTCGCTCAGTCTCGGTCGCTACTAAATTTAAAGACGTTCCAGTATCGATCGATTTCCTCTCGTAGCTACTCCTTCCGCATGTGCACTACTGACAAATGAGACCGTTTGACGACATCCTCCTTCGTTCAGCTGCTTCTTTAGGATAGGATTTACCAGCGTTTCTCGCCGCATTTAACTCTGCATGTACTCCAGTGGTCTGCTTCAGCACATAGTACTCATTGAATGCATAGAAAGCCTCCTGTCTGTACTCATCATCAAACAACAACTGATACACCTCCGTTGCCATACGCACAATTTCCACCATGCTCTATATGAGTTCATCTAGAGCAAAAATCTGAAACTTTCTCAAGCCTGGATTGGTAGGCTAAGCTGTGAGTGCTGTAAACTTGAATGTGGAGTATTTGTTGAACTTACTCGATACGCTAAGAAAAGAGTAAGAGCAGATTCAAGGAGAAAAAAAAAACAAAGTTTGAGGAGCAAAGTCAACCAGGCATATGGACCGTGGGTGGAAACTCAACAGGATAAGGAGGCACAAACTCTCATGACAGCATTACCTGAAAAGTCAAAATATTTTAACGAATATATGAAGAAGCAAATCAGTGACACAGAACCAGTTTATCGCTCTGGATCTACATTCCTGTTTCCTGTGCAAGTGGAGCCTTCTCAGAAAGAGGTCAACGGTCTCACTGAGGAAGAAGACAAACTAATCCATAAACTTATTAGGCACATTATTGAAAAAGACGTTGATCTCACCTCAGGTGAAAAAATGATCCTACAACAGATCGATCGTGAAAACATATCACAAAAGATATGTAGAGGATATGAAAAGGAAAGCGAGGAGTCAGGTTACAAACATGATATTTACGGAGGCACATGCCTACCTCATCTCCACTGCATCCTCTAAGACGCAGGAGGAACAAAAGTAAATCGAGGAAGGGAAACTAGAACTGAAAAGACGTCTATTCAAAACAGGAAAAGGACTCCGTGGGGGGAGGGGGGAGAAATCCGCTACTTTCACTCACCCGCCTACCTCATCTCACGTCTCAAGATGCTGACTGACTCCAAACAAGCGGGCAAAGTAGGCACTGAAGTCAATAACGAGATGGTAGGAATCCTCAATCATGTGCTCGACCAAAAGCTGTTGACGTCGGATCAGTATTGCATTTGGTACGAGGACTTGATATAGACAGCATGGATGATACCACGCTGTTGTTCGACTCGAAATCGGTCACGTCCACGTTGAGGTATAATCCTCCGCTGAAACTTTACCAACAATCGTAGTACAAAATCGCCCTTATGTTCTCCGAAATCTGCAACAGATTCTTCAGTGTCACCGCGAACAACAATCGCTTTTCGTACGTGGTCTCGCTGAAACAAAAGACTATCACGATCTCTCCAGGAGGATACAACATCACCGACATTGCCATGGAAATCTCACGACTGATCACTGCGAACGGAGATACCGCAACCAGCATTAAAATTGAACCTAGCTATTCTAATCTTCGAACTCCCATCACACTCATTGGAAATTACATCGTGCGATTCGACATCGCTAACTCCATCGGGTCTATCCTCAGGTTTAGCGCTGGAACAAATCTTTCACAAAATGGAGTGTATGAGGGAGATCTGCCCGTTAACATCACAGACGTGAACAGCCTCCTCCTCAATTGTTCAATTGCTCATGGATCCTTGTTTTCAGCATTCTCGGCCTCCAACATGATTTATTCAACGTCGATTAAAGTCTCACCTGGCTGTCTCATGCAATTTCGTCCCAATCCCTTCATTTACTTTCATATCACCAACACGTACGCGATCTCGGGAACTACCATGTGGCTGACTGATCAGTCTGGCAATGCCGTCGGTAACAACAACGAAAAATTTACCTATTACCTGCATGTACGTCGCCGACTCAAAGCAGCCTACAAAATGTTCACAGATTAAATGAAATCAACGATCCGATCATCACGTGTCAAGCGAAGTAAAATTGTTTATTGCTTCTTATCCACGCTGTTTTCTTCTTTACGAGCAGCACTTCCAGGCATCGCTGCCAAAGCCACCATCATCGCTCTCCAAGCCACCGAAATAGGTCCCACCGGAGCAGCCTTTGCGGTGGAAACAGCCGTAAGACAAATAATAGCCAGCAAAATCATGTCTACAGCAACTCCATCAGCAGCACCCTCTCCCGTAGTGGAGATGCCAGTGTCCATGGAGGTGAAGAAGGCTCTTCATAAAACGTCTAGGGTCCTCAGCAATTGATCCGAATGCATTTTACAGGACTTGGACAAAAAGGTAAGCCCACCAGCATCCTCCTAAGGCGCTATCATGTCCGGTAGGGAATAAAAAAACGATTATGGTAATTTTTTATAACACTCATATAGCATAGCAGCATGTATTCGAGATTCACTCCCGATTATCTCCGTCTCAATGACCATACTCCCTTGGTCGACTCCACCACCGAGGACGAGTACAAGTACGAGTATGTGGAGTATCAGGACACCTCAACGCGAGTACCCATCGAAACATAGCGACGCGTGACGAGGATGTGAATCTGCTTCCACATAGGCCTTTTTGGAAGTTCGAGGGAAAATACAAACGAACAATAACCCACCCCATGACCATGGTGCCGGCGACCATATCACGCTGCAAAATAACGGATGGTCGTTATTTAAGTCAGCCCAATATCAACTGAACAACCAAACCGTCGGAGAAGTCAATGGCTACTTACCTCAAGCCAGCACCATCCTGAACTGTATCATGTTCAGCGATGACTAGATGCAATTGTGCGCCACCAACATGTGGTAGGTCAGAGATACCAACGCAGAAGCAGCGGTGGGTAATGAATATCTAACCACCACCGAACTGTTTCCATTTGCGACTTTGGGAAACGATAATAATATGACTGGACACATTTTCAGAACCAGATTCTCTTTCGCACGTAATGCTTGCTACAAAGTTTGGATTTGCCGCTCCACGTGCTCTGACTCATATAACGTTATCATGTTGTACATTACAGTCGATGTCACGCATTTCCACAGCAGAAGAAGGGTATCGCTGTGGCTGCTACCAAAAAAAGATCAATCTCCATCCGACTCAAAGCCCAGTCCTTGTCGGACCCGTTCAACTCATGCTGACCCAACGTCAGGTCGACACCGTCGCTAAACATAAAGAAGCTCGAAAAGGCACCGTCCTGAACTTATCCGCGGATCAGCTGTCCAAGCAACGAGGATTTATCGGTCCTCTGCTCGCTGGTCTTACTGGAACATTACTTCCAGTATTACTTGGTATTGGCAAAGGACTCCAGTTGCCAGGAACTGTGCGCGGAAAAGGGATTACTGACATGAGAAAAGAAAAACGGTTTTAAGCAACTTTGATCTCGAGCATCTCTTAGCTTCTCTCATCTTTCGTGGGGTCTTCTCCAAAGATCAACTGGCTGAGAAGATAACTACCGAAGAGAGCTGCATCGTCAATCTTCAAACTTATTACGATGGACAGGGTACTCACTGGGCCGCCATTGTCAACGATCCTCATTCTGACGATGTAGAGTATTTCGATTTGTTTGGTTTAACCGCTCCTGATGAGGCCACACGTTATTTCCGCACCGCACATAAAGGAGCTGTCTATAACTCCTTACGGCTTCAAAACGTCAATGATAGTACCTGTGGATGGTACTGCGTGGATTACATACAGAGCAGACGTCGAGGAAAATCACTCGTCTAAACACTTTTAGATCTCGCAGTATAATATATATAGTATCATCGACTCGTGTGCCTCAAGTGTAATGCCAAGACTGTGAGTGTGAACACCATCAAAGTAGCCACCAAAAATAAACTCCTCATGATCCAATCCAGGTGTGCTGTGTGTGGTTAAAAAAATCACATTTCATCAAGCACCACTAAAATGTAGAGTAATTTGTATACAACATGCATCATTGCCGACATAGTGAACTCGATACGAGCTGCGAGGACCTCCACGTGGAAAGAAGTTTGTGCATGGGAGAGTGTAAAGGATGCGGACATCGCCAAATTTTTGGAGGAGTCATGGATGTCCATGCCCTCATTGGAAAACTTCCCAGACTTCGAGGTGGATGGAAGCTGCCTGGACATAAATACACAGGTCCAGGGAACCCGTTAGATCAACAACTGGATGAAGACGATTAGCCCCTTCCAGGCCAGGGGCCCTACAATGATGTCGATGCCATTGAGATGCACCACGATATGTTACAGAGATCATCCCAACGATAAAATGAGACGTGATCGAGTCATGCTGAGGGATTTAAAAGAACTCAAGCCTAAGCTTTCAGAGAACGTGTCGATCGAACTCTCATCAGAGGCATCATCGGAACCTAACGTAAGCTTGACATAGGTCTCGCAGACGAACTGCATAAAGCAGCACGCAAGCATTTTCCACGACGCAGTCATCGCCGTAGATGTAGACAACATATGGTCTGCAGATATCTTGGACATGAGAGATTATAGCGCGTACTATGATTGCTTTCATTATCTCATGACAGTCATCGATGTCTTTAGTAAATACGCTTGGGTCATTGCTCTCAAAAAGAAAAAAGGAACCTCTATCGTACAGGCGATGGATAGCATCATATACACACGAAAGCCCGATAAACTCTGAGCAGATCACGGATATGAATATTATAACAAAATCGTTTCACACTGGCTTTAAAAAAAGATAAAATAACCTTGCACAGCACTCATAATTCTCTCAAGGCCTCGGTCATTGAACAATTTAATATATCTCTCAAAAATCGCATGTGGAAAAGATTCACCAGCGATAATACTAACCGATACTTAGATTTCCTTCCAGACCTCTTAGACCACTACAATCATAGCTGGCATCAAAGCATTCGAATGGCTCCCGCAGAAGCCTCCTCCCAAGATCAAAAACAACAGGTCGCAGAGGCCTTATTTTTTAGATCCAAATTCAACGTAGGGGATCGGGTCAGAATCAGCCGACAAAAATCCATTTTCGAAAAAGGATACACTCATAGCATGACCGAAGAAGTCTTCGTCGTCGATGCTATTCAGAAAACCATTCCAGTCACCTATATTCTCAAAGATTCCTCAGGAGAATCCATCAAAGGTTCTTTTTACGAGCAGGAACTGCAAAGGACTGACCAGGAGGTCTTCTGAGTTGAAACAGTCCTCTCTCCCAAAGTTAAAAATTCGCTTGTTAGGTGGTTTGGCTATCCTGAGCAATTCAACTCGTGGATTCCCACGAGAGACAGCTTTACATTTTGCCGCTTGCTCGTGAAGATCCATCTTCTCAAAGATACGCTTAAACACATTCTCACATTTTATAAATTTTGCCCGATCCACCAACTGCACTCGAGTCACCCTATTCAACCAGTAATCAAACTCATTTCGCTAGGGTTCTGACAAGTGAAAACGCTTCAATGTATTCCGGATGTAATACCGCTGATTGTAACGTTGCACTGGACGCTGATGGCGATGACTACGCTTCACCCACTCCTCATTCTCCTCCTCTTCACTTTCTTCACAATAAATCATCTCTGGGATATAACTCAGATCCTTATTCGTATACACTATCAACGCCTTCACACGCGTCAACCAGGCTTTAGACTCCTCTTCACTTATTTTCAGTCTGAGATCAGGGCTCATCTCACTCAAACCCATCTTGTCTCCATGCCTGGGATAACACGGAAGAGATATCTTCACTATACTACACTACACGAATACCTCTAATAAGAAAAACTCACTGACAGTGATAACGAAGTGATAGTACATAAGAAAGTGAGCTATTCCTTACGGACAAGTGAGCCAGACTTCCAAAAGTGAGCCAGAAACACAAAAGTGAGCCAAATACCCATTCCTCAGGGACGAATGAGCCAAAAGACCCTTTTCATCTACTACTTGTCAGTAATTCAGCACAATATATGTAGAATTATTCAGCTTCCTATTTGTGGTTCTCTAACGGAAAAGACCAAGGCATTCACCGCACTGAATTCACCGCAACTGTGTTCAGAGAACCACACCTTATAAGTTGGTTCTTGTATTATTTTATGCTACCTTTTCATTTAAAATCTTTCACACTCTTGCATGGTTTATATAGAGTATTCCTTAATGAGTCTGCATTGCCAGAGCACTATTTATTGTAATACGAATTATTATTTCCAGCAAAAATGATGGTGCACATACTTTTCACCATGTTGTTTCCAAAATTATCAAAAATGTTTTTGAAACATATTAAACTTAATGAATCTGTTTGCGTCAAGTAATCTAAAACAAGAACATTTGCCACATTCGGTGCATAAGATTTTCAAGAAAGGTATAAAATATATGAAAATATTATATATACTCCATAAAGATGCTTGACGTCTTAAATTCAATATGTAGCACATGGGTAAAACAATAAAATGAATTCTCTCCAATCATAATTAAAACTCAAGAATACAAAAGTCTAAGAAATTTTGTAACGTTCTTTGGGTATCGTTTTCAGAAAGAAAAAGTTATAAAATGGATCATAACATTAAAATTACCTCAAAATTATGTTTGAATAGCAAGTGACACTGTTTAACAAGTATTAGTATATTACGATCTAACCGTGTTGGAGCATTTAGTTTATCTTAAAACTGCTGTCTAATTCAAGACACATGTAACAAGAGAATAATATCCATACGGAAGTGACGTAATGCTAGAACAATGTGTTTCCTGACAAATCAATTATAGTGTCAACGACTTACGGTATGTCATGAATGAACAATGATCTAGTACACATTAAAGAAATTGAAACGACGTATGCTAAAACGACAACCAGTATGGTCATCGATATATGGAAATAAAATTAATTCAATCCATGGAAATCATTAGAGATAAATGCAAAAAGCTGTTCAGTCATATGCAGTGGAGAATTTGTTTGTTTTGGTTGTTGTTGTTGTTGTTTTGGATGGGCTAGGGTACTGATTGCATAAACTGTTATTTTAAATCACAAAAGGAAAAGAAAAATAAAATTAATATATTATTTTCAAACGTCTAAGGAAATACTATTTGAAAAAATAAAGTACATTTCTATGCTATGGTAAATTAGAGGCAGGTATCCCGTGATAGAGGGCGTTAGCGGGACCTGTCGCTTTTAACTGTCAAAAATGAAACTAAAGCCATATTTATTCAAGTTAAATTTATGTACCCTTTGAAAAGGAGCACCTTTTCCATTATCTCTGTTTCTCTCACACTATCATTTCCCTAGGACTGTCTGAATTGTATGCCTGAATCATTTTGTATCGTCTTTACGGATTTAGGATATATTGCTCGTTTGTAATATGCTTGGAAGCTAATTTAGAATGAGTAGTACTTGTTAATACTCGCAAAGATCGTTATGATATATCCCAGTTGTACACAGTTATGATCGTAAATCCAGTGTATGCTTTTTTTTCCCTTTAGAAAACATAAAACACAATAAACTGCTTTTCGTATAATTTAATAACAAAAAAGTCATTTCTAATTTAAACATCGTTTAATCAATTCCATGCTGGAATGACGTCACAGATTACAGCTAAAGGAGCAAATGTCTTGGTAGACAATTCAGCCGGTACTTTTGAAAAACTCTTCAGGATTAAAATTTTAATTGGAGAATTCTGCTGGACTGAGTTTCAGCCGGCAAACGGATTTCTAATTTTCACTGATTGTGCAACAAGTATATGAAAACCTTTGCCCTGTATTTAACATTTAATCTGTCAAATAACAACGTATATACACTGTCTTTTGTTAGCCATATATGTATTTGTAAAGCAATTACCATCTAACTCTTCTTTACCAATGTTTGACATATATTCACGCAATGTTTCTCGACCAATCTGCGGTATATTTCACGATATTAGTACATGTATTTAACAATTTGTTTCGAAGGAAGAATCTAACTTACCTTGCTTCAAATATTTCGCCAGGCCTAAACTTTTGTCAGAAGTTTTTATTCCACAGGCTACCCGTCACTATATCTTGAGTCGTGCACACATATACATAAATACACGGAAAACAATTCTTTGTCTTCAACCAGGAAGTTTGAGACTGACTGGTGCAATTTTATTGACTGACAGTTTAAGTGAAAATTTCAAACACTATGGTAATTACGTAACTTCAGCACTTGCCCCGAGCCTGATGTGAAATGATCGAGTGTTGGATCTTGGTTCATTGTTAAAAGTCAAATAAAGTTCTTCGTGGCAAAACTGTAATTCCACACCATGTCAACGACATGCGACGTCAATGAATAACTTTTCAATGCATTAAAAAGTAAATAATGTAGAACATGGTGCTTGCTGCTTAGAATAACAGCATAGACTGATGTTATATGACCTATACATGTGATACTTAAAAGTGAAATGTATATATTATTACATATTTTATTACACTAAAAGCACTTTTCAAAGCAAGATAGAGACCTCCTTGAGTGTCTCAAATGAGCACAAACATGTATCTTGTCAATAACCCACTTTACAGACAAGGTAGAGGAACACAGCCCTACCTATAGCACGGTTCGCATGTCAAACCGATCTTAATATGACTAAGGTAAATCCCCAATATAACTGTAAATGTGCAAATAATCCGAAGTATGAATGAAAAAATTAATTACTGTACATAGAAGGAAGGAAAATCCATGATTCGTTCTGAAATTTCTTTTCAATTTATGAAGTTTGAAGTATACATCCAAAACCTTACGTATCACACTAATTAAATTAAGAGCATGTTCATTTTGGGGCATTTACGAGTTTCTGCTAGAATCACTACATTACTATACTTTGCAATGGATTCAGAAGAAAGTTCACTCTATCACCATACCCTTTCAATATTCTAACAATTGTGAGATCACAATATAATCAAAAATTGATAGTCCAGGAGAAACTTCGAAGTGGTCTATCTATCTATCTATCTATCTATCTATCTATCTATCTATCTAGATATGGGCAGACAGACGAACAGACAGACGGACAGACGGACAGACAAACAGACTGACAGATAATTACAAATATGCACCAAATATAGATTTGAAAGTGCCATCTCTGGGTACTACATGAGAATGCAAAATTGTATGAATGTGTGTGTGTATGTATATATGCCACACACTTCAACAATAATAATACATAAACTTTAAAGTGTTGGCAAAACGCAATTCGTGACTCCCTCGTGTCATATTAAGTAACCGAGTCCTTATAAATGTATCCGAACGCTTTTCACAGTATTCTAACTAAACAATGATTCTAAGCTGCAATAGTCTACCTAGAAGAGAATACGGAAATGCAAATTCCCTGGCTAGGCGGCACACAAATGATGCTACCTATCTCATGCTGCATTTTCGTATTGTTTTAAACTTAGTATACCTTTCATCAAAGATCATTTGTATGTATTAAAATGTCTGAAAGCTTCTCTCTCTCTCTCTCTCTCTCTCTCTCTCTCTCTCTCTCTCTCTCTCGCTGTCTGATGTCAGTAAATATTTCAGTTTTATCTCAATTTACCCGCATCTGTCTGTCTATCTGTATGTCTCTGTCTCTTTGTCTGTTTGTCTGTCTCTCTTTCATGACCTTTTGTTGCTTAGTCAGTAGGCCTAATTTGCTATAAATACAAATTTATACATATTGTTGGAGGAGGAAGTGCCGATCATTTAAACTACCACTGCGTAGTACTAAGAATATGTGACGTGTACTGGAGAAGAAGAATAGTAATTAGGTGATACAAAATGTTCCAAGGTCGCTTCGGTAGGTTGGTTACTTATTATTGGAAACAATTTCACAATTCACAAAGGAGAGTCGCGTTGAGCAAAAAAAAAAAAAAAAAAAAAAAAAAAAAAATGTAAACAGTTAAACAAAAGATAAACAGATCTGCAAGAAACCAACAGAAAGTTAATTTGTTTTTATTCACTGAAGTATATTTGTTTAATCTGCATGCATGTAATACATCTGCATGTGCAGTAATGTTAAAGTAGGCTTTTAACATTTTTAATACTGGTCTGGGTCCTCAACTTATATTCCCCCTCCCTTTTTAGTAGATTAGGGATTTAACCACGGATCGCAACACGTAGCCCTAAGTTTTGTTGATCAGGAGTTGCCCCCTCACTCACAAGCAGGTCTGGAATGGGGAATCGTAAGCAGTTATCTACCCAGTAGGTGGAGACACAGTAAAACCCAGTCTGGATATTTGGTTGAATTCAGTCTTACATTTCTTATATTTAACTGTTATTAATTGTTCAAATAAACTGTACCTAAAATTTGACTGTGATTTTTTCTAAATCACCACCCACCCACTGATGCATTGATTTTATATTAAAAAAACAATGGTACATCCAGATATTATTGACCAACACTGTTGATAGAATTACTTTAATAACTAATTCATCATTAATTACAGAAGACATAATTGATATCATTTTGTTTACTTTAGGTATCACGCCTCTTTTTTTATAGCAAAAATGAAGATTACAGCAATATCCATTTTGCGTGGACCAATGAACCAAACGCCAGGACTTTATCAAGTGAAAACCGTACTTTGAAAAGAAGAGCTCGATAAGAACACTACAGGAAAAAAGAAACAAACAAAACTCCACGCCATCCTTCTGAATAAGTTCGTAACTTTGACCTAAATTTGACGGAGTCTGTGGTTCACAACGATACTGAAATATCCCATGAACCAGTTGCTGAGAAATCTCAGCCTTCATTCACTTATCTGAAACGCAAGCTCTAAACAAACATAAGATCTAAAGTTTCAGTTTTGAAAAGGATGCACATCCCGTTGCTAGAAACTGGCAAACTGCTAGCAGACCGATATGTATACGTTACTACCGGATATGTTTCATCTTGCGGTACCAACGGGTGGCGAAACGTTTACTGATTGAAGCGTACTGTATTTTGAAAAGATTTATGATTATACCTAATACGGGAATTATATTACCCGAATGTAATGTCTCAGAAAAGATTAAATAAGACCTACAGATTTGGCAAGGAGGCTCAAAATATGCAGCAAGACCTTCTTGATATATTAATCGAGTAGGAATTATATTAAAACAAGAGCGACGAAAACCCTGGAAGTCTTATAATAAGCGTGAAAAGCTTTTTGTGTGATATTGTACACAAAAACTTCAAATCGTTGTCATTAGTTGAGTCGTCAGTGAGTGAAAAATCATATACCAGAGGATTCATAGTGGTCCTCGTGTAATATTAAAACGCAAATATATTGAGCCCATTAATAAGGAAATCGAAAAAATGTTTGCAAAGATTCTCGAGACGCTAGAAAAATTCACCACTGTCAGATCATGATGGAGTCTCAGCAGATGCGTGGACGTTCAACTGCATATTTAACTGTAAAAGCCTTATGCGGGACAAATTATATTGAAACACCAGTATGTATACTGTAGCGACCAGTAGTCAATGTGGAAGATGATGACAATCGATGATTTGAAGTGGAGGTCTTATCCAAACTGCATCTCACGACCGATATAAAAAAAAAAAACTTCGAAAACACAAAACATACCTGAGCGAACTTAAATTTGGTACCATTGAATTTCCTATACAGTTTTAGCGACTTGGCTCCGACATCGCTGAAACTGTGCTTGTTTCGAACACAGGCATGCAGCCGATTCGACTATACATATACACATGCAATCAGTTTAATATTGATTTGCTATTGCCGCACTTTTATGAGGCATGGTATCATTACGTATGAATAGAAGAGTATTCATGAATTTCATAGAAGTATAATAAGTAAATTTACAGCTGGGCAACGAAAACTGAGGGTACCATGTATCATTTAAGTGCATCTCGAATGCCTTGCTTTCCAACAACCAAACTGATACAACGCAAGTAGCTGAACAAGATCCTTGCGAGGTTTACTACACTGTAGTCAGATGTTATGGAGTGACTGAGTCACCAATGTTGCACCGTGTACAGAACTCGGTTGAGAATATTTCTTAAATCGTTCGAGGTTTCCACGAGATGGATCCGACAACAGCTCTCTTCGCCTGTAAACATGATTATGACCAATGATAATTTTCACAAATTGTCTACGGCAACCCATTGCAGGAACTTTGATGGTCCCTTTATCACTTATGGTAGAGTTTCCACATCACTGGTGCGTACAGAGGAGCCTCACACAGCACAAACAATCTAAAGTTGTGAATGTTAAATAAAACTTCCTGTGGTGTTTCATAACATGCGTGGGTATGATGGGCAACACATCAGGCAAGGAGTTGCAGCAGCATCAAAGGCACCAATAAGTTTATTCCCCAAACAACATGGAAAACTACGTTTCAGCTGGGACAACTACAGTTTATTGACTCTTTCCTGGACACATAAGTTAACCTTGCAGTAAATAATTTTGAAATCACTTCTGTATATGGTGTTGCTGTTGATGATGTAACGTTTACCTTGCTTACTCGTAAAGGAGTGCATCACTATGAGTACATGAGCAACCGGGACAAGTTTTCAGAAATCCATTTGTCGCACATTCATGCATTCGATTCGTCTTTGTCTCAAGAAGATATTAACAATCAACGACTATGTACGTGCAATCAATTTTCGGTCCACGTTTGGTTCTCAAAACCTTAGCAATTATGATGGTCTGCATTGGAGAACTGATCTGCTTCTGCTCATGGATGTCTTGGAGACTTTCCCTGATACTACCCAACGCGTTTATATACTTGATCCTGCACATTACGTTTTGTCACCGGAATGGCTTGGGACGCATTGGTGTATAAAACCAAGGTTAATTTGCTATTGTTCAATGATATTCATCAGCATAGGTTTGTGAAAACGTGGAATCCGTTGCGAGATTTCAGTAGCAAGCCACCTATATGATTAATCCAACAATCCGCTGGTTGACTAATTTAAACCTTCAGTGCCAAACAGTTAAATTTTTTATCTTTACCATAACTCGTATACTGATCGTTGATGTAGCCAATACCTCTAGGTGGTTCAATCCTGCCCATAAAGACCTACACGAGTAGGATAGTAAGAGTGATATCGAGTACATTTATTAAGCTGCCCTATAGCACCCGGATGTACATCGCCTAGACAACAACGATTATCCGCTGGTACCAACAGCGATGTCAGTGTCCCTCGAGTGGTTGTCCACTTCTCAGTGTAAAATATGGATGATTCTGGTTGCAAGTTTACAGACTGCGTCGAGATGTTTCTAAATCTGAGAACTAAGAACAGCTATTTAATACGTGATTTGCCAATATATATGAGATTAGGTATGTATATACAACGAATCCATCCGGTGCTCACAATTAGCCAGAGGGAATCGATAACGCGCTACATAGAAATGGGTACTCACATGCGTACCACGGTAACCAACGACTGTCAAAAATATTTCTTTAAACTCAAGAAGAACGCTTTGTTTGGGCAAATAGTGGGCAATCTCCGCACGCATATCCACTTTGACCTTGTTCAGCACAATGAGCAAGAAAACCTTCACTTGCTTATTACTGACTTGCTTATTACTGACTCTGCGTTCGAGTCCCATAAGATCTTCGATGGGGGATTCATTGTCGTACACAGTTAAAAACAACACAAATAAAGCTAACGAAACATATGTATTGTGTCTTGTTTGTGTTGGACTTATCCAAGGTGCTCTGGTATAAGTTTTGTATTGATAAGATCAAGTCACAGTACGGTGAAAACACCAATAATATGTTGTACACTGATAAGGACTCGTTGCTGATGCACATCATAACCGATGACGTGTGTACGGAAATGGAGGGCCCATTTCTAGATTTTGATACCAGAGAGTATCCGAAGGAGTTCCACGCGTGATTGTACAAAAGCTTCACAATATACATTTTGCAGGTAACGGTGACTTTCTTTGGCCGAACTGACTCAGCGGGTTTTACCGATTCGTGAGTGTGGTTTCATTTTTTCACGCTCTGATGACTGATGGAATTCATGTCACCCACTCACGAAACCGATCTAGTTTACTAGCACACCCGGTCTGAGTCATCATTAACAATTTCTGCGCTCAGTGATGTCCGAGTAATCGTTTCGCACGGGTACAGTTAAATAGTAATAATAATAGTATGTTCGCGATGTAGGTTGACATGGCAAAAGCCAACCTACACCTTATGTTTTATTAACAACACAGCAACGGCTTCGATTAATTCTTTTCTCCAGATCCACCCGCAACAGCCGTGGCCATATAAGTATTAAACGCGTGTAAAGTCATTTAGGCGCATCTGCGACACTTTCTGAATCTTTTCTTTGCATCTGCTGCAAACATCTGCTACGGTTAACGCGTAAGTGTAAATGCGTCCGCGTACGAGATCATGTGGAATAAACTAATGATCAGCATGATAAACTTTGTTGGGAGTTTTCACACCAAACCATGTACTGGAGATATATTCATTGACGCGGGTAGGTAAATGTTACACAACATTTGTTTGTCCAACCATGCTTGAGCTAACCCGTGGGTGACTTTTCATCAGCAGTTTCAGACATCCATTAACCTCGACGACGGTATTAGATCGGATCCATGGCTGCTATATTACAATTTTACCTCCAATGAGTGGTGCGCTAGCGACCATGAGCGGATCTTCAAGTTCGCCAAGTGCAATCTTAACCTTCATAACTCCATTGATCATCCATCTGGTAATTCTCTCTCCTAGTGTAGGATTAATACCGTTCAAGTTATGGATGAGATATAGAACAGCACGTTGGTGTGCATGGATATCACTTGATGCTTGGTACGCGAGATTAAGCCGGTAACATGCAGACTTTTACACGATGCATTGGTGCTTCTCAAGGCTTTGGTTGGTTATTTAAATCAAATCATATATCCAGTCACTTTCCAGGACCGCAATAATTATAACCATGCATATTTTTGCACCAGGGCATTTATTCCACGGTGTCCCAGGTAGCTTTGATAACTCAGCAGCGATCACCGGCAATATATTTTATACCTGCGTTTGCGTTTACCTGTGGACTTCGCAGGTCGCGCAAACGTAAACTTCTTTGCTCCACGTCCAACACATGTTCTCAAGATAGCATCTGAATAGCATTAGATATGCAGTACATGTACATCGCAACAGTATGAGTGAATGACGGTGTTATACAATGGGTGACATTTTACATGGCATCACGCAAGAGGAATGTTCAATGTCGTTGATTTCTTTCCCGCGGCAAAGGACAGAACACCCAAGCACTGTGACATGTTTCAAACTGAGTTCGCGCTCTGATTATTGGCTCAGCCGGATCCAGAAAAAAAATCAACCGTTGTTAATTCCGATTATTAGATTAACTTAGATGGCCGAAATGTGACTGCACCGTTAGCGGCGGAAGAAGAACCATGTTATGATGTCTACGAAGATTTTTCGGAAGCGCTTCAGTCATCAAAGATGTCATCATATACCATTGATTTCTTTTACACAATCGACGAAGCTACTGCCATCAGTCTCATTGAGCTGAGCGTGAATAATCTTTTCTTGTTTTGTTTGAACACCAAGACAACCTTGCGAGAATATTCTCCCAACGTCGATACAAAAACACAGGTGTAATATATGTGACTCAACATTACGCACGCGTGCTAAAAGTGATCTCAGAAATATACAACATGTTGATGATATTTCGTGGTATTGACGCGTATGGTTATGAAAAGATTCATTGGACTTGCTGCGACATAGACCACTCGTGCGATACGTTTCGGAATATGTTTGTGGAGGCCACACAGGTCCCGTTAGTTTTCTCATTATTGACTTGACCAGAACTTGCGGAAACATCGCACCGGTTTGAATATAACTTAAACATCTATGTTAAATATATGGTCAAAACTACCAGTAATGCCACAACCGATTATGAAAAGAGGGGCCCTAAAGCTTCCCAGGAACACAATGAAATGATCCATAATGCTGTATCAAAGATATGTTACAGCACCACCAAACTGTACAGGAAAATCCCACAGAGTGCTTCGAACAAACGTTTGCACCTCAAGCCACACCAGCAAACGAAATTGTTGCCACGATTGCGGAAACCGTCTCTGCGCTTGTGTTTAAGATTTATAGTAATATACGCGTGATAGATTGTGAACATAGAGGCAAACTGTAAGCTCGCATATTGTTGTGGGTAGGAACAATCGGACCCCCAGCAGCCTTTATATCAACGTAATGTTTTGTCTCATTAGCATAGTTGATGGGTTATTTCATCTGTCCAATTCGATATCCGTTTATGGAAGTGTTTCAGCTTATTTCTAACTCTTAGTTCCGTATGCTCATCGACTTGGTCTTCTGCGTAAATAACCAACACGAGGCGATGCAAGCCAGTACGAGTAAAAGTACAAAAGATGTTGATGTGTTATCGCTTACGCGACCGAGTTAGATGAAGGTCCTGTTGACGATACCGGTTATTCACGTGAGGGGGATCATCTAAATAAGTTCATCCCACGTAAGGACTTGATTGACTTTGTAAGCTCAATCAAATCAAAATTGGACATAGAATGCACGGGAAGCTTTAACCCGCCTGGGCAATAGGGAACGTTCCTTAACCTTAGATGCAATCTGACCTTAAACCCTCTGTCTCAAAGCCATACCGGGTGCGATTCTGAGGGCCACTAACTCAGCAGCTTTGAAATCGTACGGATTGAGAAAATTCGTGTTTCATCGCGCCAAAACAAACTGCAGACGCCTCGAAAGGTATGCCAAGGCCGCGATGTACGACTGCTTTGAACAATTGCTCCTGCGTTGGTGTCATCATTGGTTTGGTCCCGAATAATTTGTCACTGTTTGTTGTTTCATCGGGGTTGTGATCTTTTTGAATTGACTTTGGCTTAACGTGACAAGTTTATGCTGTTGTGATGTTTTATTTGAAACGTTACATGTTTAATTACCCACTATGATGTTAGAGGAATCGCTGTGATTTCGCGAAACCGACTAAAATTGTACTCTGGGGTGTCAATGACCTTCTTACGACCACCCGATCACTCCACTGATAGACTCACCGAGTGCACCCAAAACATAAGTTTGTATGACACAAATTTACCGTCGGCAAAGGGCACCAACAAGCAAAATTGCATCGTTGTGTTTGGCCTCGAAAAAGAAAACTTACGAACGTACCTGAAACATCCGAATATGTGTGTGAGTAGGATCTTGCAGGAAAACCCCCCACGAATGTTAAGCTGGTTCGTCGCGATGTAAAGCCTATGTTATAATCAGCATTGTCTTCGGTAATGTTCAAGCGGCGATATGGATGTGTCTTTGACGAACCTTAGAGAATAGCCAGCGAATCTTGCATAATCGTCCCTGTAACTGGCGAGTCCGAGAACTGCCGAGCAAAGTCAGTGGTGTCAAAACAGACTTCAGGTTTCTTCCCCTATATGAAATAACGTGCGATGTTAAACAACACCACGATGCCGTTGTCGACAAATATCCGACTTACCGTTGTTTTCGCCGTTTGCGAAGCTGTTATCGGCGCGTACAGGTTTTAATTAGACTTCCGAGAATGCCTCGCATGAAGAAAGTATGTTGTGCTCCCTAGTCCAGTAGGTATAATCTTCGTAATTTTGAATGATTCTACCTCACAACACAGGCGGGTCCATGTTCCAGGTGGGGGTATATATATATATATATATATATATATATATATATATATGTTATATATATATATATATATATATATATATTGTTAGTAATATAATATTATATATATATATATATATATATATATATATATATATATATATATATATATATATATATATATATATATATATATATAATTGGTTTGGTCTAATACATCACACGAGAGAACGTTGATATGCGCCACAATACGAGATTTGCAGTCCTTGAATCAGCATTGGCTTGTGCCAGGTGGATGGATGGATGGTTGGATGGTGAAAGCGTGTATGCATGCATGGTTTGACATTTTTCTCATGTTTCAAGAACATAATGAAGCGTTATGAAGAACAACCATTCAAAATGTATGATGAAATCATTTATTGCAAAACAATAGAACGTTCTTGCTAATAAATACTGATAACAAGTACCTGCGGAAATTATTTCAGTATCGCTGTGTTATTTTTTGAAGTATTATAAACTGTGCATTCGATTATTGAATTGTGGATGTCGGATTGCATTGTTATGTTACAATGTGCCGTACATCCCTGAAGGTCCAAACAGCGTTTACAACAGTAAGAGCTGGAAGAAAGGTCCATAAAATATATATGTAGCACGTTACTTTCGCACTGAGCATTTGACTGGCAAATTACGCTTGAACAATTATAATTTGGCATATCAAGGGTGACGTTTCCTGCAAAAGAGAAAGTTAAAAATTAGTATTCATGACTGTCGCTTTACGAGCGCGATTTATTTGGATAAGAAATAATTTTTTGTAACGACTCTGAATATTATGTTTATTCGTTGATTAAATAAATAGAAATGAAAATGTAGATATTAGTTTTAATGCAATCAACGCAAAAAGAGCTAAAAGAAGAAATAATGCAATATTGAGATTTGGTCACAAAAATAATATTTTTATTCTGAAATATGAAAGGAGATTGCACTTCAGATCTTTTTAATTGTATTCTTACGTCCACAGGAAAGTTTTTTCCACCTATGGTTTAAACAAGAGCATTTGGATCTATACTATGTCATTATTTTGTCATTAGTTATATTATTTATACTAATAACAAGAAGAACAATTCATTTATCAAACCGTTTTTGGAATTTGGCTGCTGAGCAACATATATTATCGCAATGATGGTAACCTCAAAACTTAGTCTTTGATTTCTAGGAATAACTTCAAAAGTTAAGTCGGTGTTGTTGCCGTTAATATACGTTTTTCACCAGACATATTTTAAATTTTCTGACACATATTATTAAAATGGTTTACCAGATATTGTTGCGTATATATTGACGTCCAGAGTTATCCTGCTTAGTAATGACGTATTTGTGGAGTTGTTTGTGATGGTTATATTATACTCCCCTCCACTGCTGCAATTTGCAGGTGGTCCTATTAGTGTAATAATTGTTTTATCCCCTTTCGAAGTGTAATTAATGGCCCATCCATCGCTATATGGATTCTGCAATAAAATAAAGAAATAGTAAGAAAAAAAACGACAAGAGCAAGAAAATAGCAGTAAACATTTTCTACTAATTAAATGTCTATAGTTGTAGTTTTAATAACGACATAACAAATATGCCCAGTTTGTAAGAAATAAATGAAACTGCGCTATATATAATAATAATATTCCGTATGAACAATCTGAAGGGAACATTTTAGAACCAAATAGCAACTATGCAAAACGCTTCCTTTACAATGATAATTTGTGATTTGTCATTATCTCTATTCGATATTCTGTCCAAGAGCAATTGATGTGCTTATATGTTTGTATGCGGTGGCGGTGATTTGTGGACTTTACGCCATCTTTCAGCTCATGATAGGCTATACGCAGCGGCCAATATAAACAGTAAGGAAGAACCGCCGACCCACTGGAAGCTTACTCAAATGTGCACATGACTAAGCCGGAGACTCAAACCCACACGGACAGAGGAGAGATGTATTAATGTATTCGTTCGTGTGATAAACATATTTACTTATATACTATGAAATTTCCTTGCCCCTCTGCAAAATGGTTCTCCATACTGATGGACATATAGTTTTGAATAAATTAGGCTGCTTCGATAATCATACAACTCATGTATTCTAGCTACCTTTTTGTATTTCACAGCATTGTTTAATATGTTTGTATGTCTATAATTATATGTGCATGTATAGGTATGTCGATATTTGTATGAATATGTGTCTATGTACCTATTAATGTATATCCGATTGTGTGTATGTATGTGTATGTAGGTATGTTCCATTTTTTAAATCAGAAGTTGATTTTATAAGATCAGTAATACAAAATGTGTCAACACACATTTTGATATTATTTATTTGATATGTAGTACACAGACAAAGAAACACTGAAAACAATTAATGGAATATCTGAAGAGACATCATTTCAATTAAAGTGTGCATATATATATATATATATATATATATATATATATATATATATATATATATATATATATATATATATATATACTGTACTTGGTTATGAGTCTTTGATATGTATGGGACTTTCAACCGTATCATTGAGTTTTGATAGATGGATTATTGTCACTAAAGCAAGGAATGTTTAACTTTACATGAAGTAATATTCTCCATATTCACCAATAATCTAAACTAACATATTTGTTTTTGATCTTGGACACGTTTCACTTGACTACTCACTAAGCATTATTTATGTGAAATTCCCATATTCTGTAGCGTGCTATCGGTGGCGGATGTAGCGGTTGCCCCAGGCGCCAGAGATCTTGGGTTGCAAAAGCAGATGATAAAAATTAAATTGCAGAAAAATGGTTGGCGGGACCATCATCGTCTCCCTGGGCCATTTTCCCTTAGTACGCCGCTATATTATCAGATGTGAAGTGCCTGCAGTGTTTGACCGCTCCTGTGGCCTAGTGGTTCGAGAGTCCGCCTCCGATGCGGGAAGTCGCGGGTTCGAACTTCAGCGATATGGTACTAACAGCTGCCTCTCTAGGCGCTCAACATTAAGAGGTTAATGTTAGGACTGGTCTGCCTCGTGTCAGGATAATGTGACTGGGTGGGTCATCATGCTACATGTCAGCTGCATGATGACCCAATGCTAAAAATCACTATAAACTGTCACACTGCACACATCGCAGCGATAGGACTAAAAAATTGTTAAAGCTACCTTAAAAATCCAAATCACACACACACACACACACACACACACACACACTGTTTGTCGTGAAGTGCCTACATTAATTGATGTGAAATGCCTATATTAATTGAGAAACATTGATATAGCAAACATTCATTTTAAGGAATGTAAAGGACGAACTAAAAACTTCGTTGTGACATGTTGACTCATCCAAACATAATTAAAGCCTTTAGCACAACATGAAAATCAGAAGTATTGCTTTGAAAAGTATTGATATAGATCACGAAGATCAAAAATGTTATAAATACAACAATGCAGAAAATGGAGGCATACAACACAACAAACTCTTCCTATGTCAGGAGATATTTGACTTTTCTCCCTGGATTTGATGACACAATTGCATTCCTTTAGAGGTCATGGCAAGGTAAAGACGTATTACCAAAATCGCTTCGGTTATGTACTTTATGTTACACAGCAGCTAAGTGTTGGTGGCGCACTCTTGTCTGCGCCGCTCACTGTGACGTGCAAAACCTACCAAACTATTGAATCAGCTAGTGCTGCACGGAGATGTAGCTTAATATGTCATCCCCCTCCCCCTCCCCTCTTTCTACACCCAGTTGGAACTGAGAAGTATATGTGTACAGTTTGACCTGGCTATCAATTAGTAAGTACACATGATCACTAAGTAAAGTACACTCCTACTTCAAAGAACAAATTACATCTCCGAAAGGAGCATCCGTCGACCAGAGCGAGCTCTGGCTGACGTTTGATGAAGTTTTCTGCCTTATTTAATGGAATCGAAAACGTAAAATAAATCCTCTTTCTACTGAAGTCATAAAAAAATGAACTTCTATTAGATAGAACACAACAGTCAATGAAATTAGTAAGCTTCATTTCATTACCTGGCTTGTCAGTTTTATAACTTCGGCGCTCGAAGGAAGGACCATGACGATGCTGATATTGTACACGTTCTTAAACGTGGTGTTACAAACGATCGTACAGTTCTTACCGAACTCAACAGCATAAGCTATGCAGGCTGAAAAATTTAGATTAATTGATATAAAAATCTTGCCTTGAAAAGATTGTAAAAGACGGCATCTGTATAACAATACTGAATTAGTACAGACAATATACTGACTACACTGAACTAAAATATATATCAATAACAATCTACAATTGTATACAGTTGTAAATTATCAGTTTATTGTGCAGGAATATAAACAGAGGAATTAAGTACGTAATCGATGATCTCACAAAAGAAATTTCTATTATCATAGAAATTTCACGAGTCTTCTAAACGACATTCTCATAATTGCTCTCTCTCTCTCTCTCTCTCTCTCTCTCTCTCTCTCTATATATATATATATATATATATATATATATATATATATATCGATCTTCCTTAATCTTCCTTTATATCTATCTCTTTATCTAAATATTTGCAATGGAAATTAGTCTATATATTATTCGAATCAATTTTGCATTTCTCTAAATAATCTCATTAAAACATTCGGTGCGTTGATGTCATTAAGTAATTACACAGCTACCATAAATGACATTTGTAACACATATTGTCAAACACACGCTATATGAGATCAGGTGGGGATCCCGTTTCCTCAAGCGTGTCGTCTCTGGCCGATAATGCTTCGCACGGGTGTGTTGACCGAGTTGATCAGAATCAGCCCTGAACCACTGGCAGCAATATCAGCAGGCATTTGGTTATAGCGCCGATGATAACGGCATCTGTGCAAGGTACGTTTCAGGCTAACAGCAAAGGTTCTAAATGTGTAAGTCTCCGACAAAGTTTGTCGTATGGGTTATCAGTTGGTCCAATGTCCTGAGGTCAGTCTGATTAAAACCAGATCTCTATTGTCCTGCTTGAAGATCTGACAGCGACCGCTTAGGGGACATGTTCTGGTGACCATTGTATTGGCCAAAGAAATGCATGTCAGAAATCCGAAATTGAATCAAATCGTTCAGCACACTGCTCTTTCTCCCAAACGAGAAGATATGAGCCTCCATCTGATTGTCTGACACGATTAGATATTATGGTAATAACATATGTCACAAGAACATGACTCCTTCATGTAGGACAGTGGAGATCTGATTTTAATCAGACTGACCCTGAGGTTTGCTTGTGTATGGGGAACGTGACACACCGATAACAAATGTGAACTAATGCTCTGGGTATCAACCCTTCAGATGTCTCTCCAAAACAGTCTCCATGCCCTCGCAGCTTCTTTGCGTAGCCAGTCATGCTACTTCGTCATGGCGACAGCTTTAAGTGTTCCGTTGTCCTCTTCTACAAGATGTACATGTAGATAGATATATATATATATATATATATAGATAGATAGATAGATAGATAGAAAGATAGAGGGATAGATATGTAGGGAAAAAAAACACGTAGACATGTGCGTGTCTGTATGTGTTTACGTGTATATATATATATATATATATATATATATATATATATATATATATATATATATATATATATATATATAAAATGTCAGTTCTATTGCTTGCTTGCTCTTTGAATCTTACTTGCTGTGTCAGTAGTAGCCGTGTCTGCAAATAAAGAAAATCATGGCACGAATTTGATGAGTATATCAAGGACATATGAACATTTAGTAATCAATCAATCGTTTAATTAATCTTTATGTCCGTCTTTCCCACTATCCATCCATCTCTACCTGCCTTTTTCCTCTCTATTTATTGGTGTTGTGGGCTTACGGTAATTCTTCATTAGATGAATGGCTAAGCATGGCGGCAAGTTTATCTAGCAGAAGAACCCGGAAAACCCCAGAAAGAACCACGTTGTGGTGGAATTTAACAATTATTAGTGACCATGCGTCATCTAAATGTTCATATCTAAACTAAAGTCAATATTATGTCTTTTGTGATGTTATTGATGCAGTGACGGGTTTACATCCATCATAACTTATTTGGGAGCAATTTTTAAAAGAAATGTAACCATCATAGGTATGCTTAGTTTGAGAGACAGGCAGGCTTGGTATGTTTGAGACTCTTAAACCCACAACTTACTTTATGGCTGATATATGTAGAATCAGCAAACTTTTACTTTGTTCTGCTCAAAAAAAGATTATACGATGATTTTAGATATGCATTTAAGTTTTATCTTCAGCAATGTGTGTAGAGCCATACCTGGAGATTCGTATTTTCTAAGGAAGTGAATGAGAACGCCAAATCCTGCCGCAAGCAGAAGAAGAACAACAAAAAAGATGCACACCCTCATCTAGCAAGTAAAAGAAGAGAACAATGTTTAAGTTTCTTTTCTCATATGCACCACACTTTGAGATGATAAAACTATGAGATTAAGCTCCAAATGGGTATTTTACTTTGAACTCCTGACACTGTCTTTTAAAATGCACGTTTTGGCAAGGCTTGCATATGGATTGCTAACATTACCTATCCATATAAACAGATCATTCTTTATTCCAACCTGCAAATTTTGCATGGTCTCTAAACTATCGAAACATTTTAATATAACATATATCTCGATTTATCATCCAATGAATACAGATCGTTATTGTCTACACACACACACACACACACACACACACACACACACACACACACGCACTATGTGTTCGACGATGACTTTTTATGGTAGCAGTGCAATTTAGTGTCTTGAATTTTCATTTTGCACCTGGAAATCAATGAATTTATATATAATTAGTACACCTGTGTGTATTTGTATTTGTGTGGTTTTTTTGCATCCCCAGTCATATTTGTGAATATTAACGTAACCATATGAGAGAGAGAGAGAGAGAGAGAGAGAGAGAGAGAGAGAGAGAGAGAGAGAGAGAGAGAGAGAGAGAGAAATGGTCATATTCGTTTGATATCTAAAGAGAGGAAACAGTTACATCAGTAATTACATTGTCTAGTTTATCCTATTTCAATGTGTATCACAGCTTTCCTTTCAATTAAAGTTTCAGATGAATTTATTCTGCGTTGTAAGATAATGCATCTAGTGAAAAGTACTTTTTGATCTGTAAGGTAGAATACGGTTCTGATCATTACAATTTCAGTAAGCCATAAAAAAGGATTCAGTTAATGATAGCAGGTGATATATCCGTTTGTGTTGATCAACACAATCTTAATTTGAAATATATAAATGTAGAACCAGTTGATTCATGGCTGTATGATACAGACTACTTGATTTCAAACCCTGGAGTAGAAATATGACTTTAAGGATGATGTAAAATTCTTCTTGTCAAAAACAGCGTTGACGAAAGACAATGGATACACATTTTTTGAGAAGGTAAATCTGATTGGAACTCGAAACTTTTACAGGTCCAACGAAGTACCTAAAACTTGATCTTCTAGATTTCAGATTTCTGGCGCAAAGAAAAGCTTTTAAAACGACTTACCCTTCTGGAACTACTCTTGCTTTTTGATGTATCAGCAACACCGTCTTGCAAAAGCTGAGATCTTCCTTTGTTTCGTATAACGTCTCTGAGTGACTTGGAAAGATCCTTAAATAAAGTTATGAAATTAATACTACAATGTTTTATTCCCTAATGGAATTTTGATTTGTTGCTACTTCTACCTAACTTCTGTTGTTTATAAGAACATGAAAGACAAAAACATGAAGGACCAGAAGATATCGATGTTGATGTTACTGCTGGTGATGATGACCGTAGCAGTTAAAGGAAAATACATGAAGACTTGCCAAATACATAAAAGAACTTTGAAAATAAGCACACAAGTTCTAAGACTATTAGCAGTTGCGTAACTGTTTGCATTTTTCTGAAAATGTGTATTGACAATATCAAAACAAAAAGATCCGTTTTTGAGTCCTTGACTGATAAATTACTCGTGTCAGCCTGACAAAGATAAAGTGTAACTGTATATAATTTCAAATTTAGAAAATATAACCCTGGTACGACTTTGTCCTACTGAAGTCTTTTTTCTCCTTTTTAGCTAATACCCCCTACATATTCACGAGGATTATAAAAAAGTAATTATGTGTGCATACGGGAAATTATTATTCTTTTACGGCATTCATTTATTGGAACAATTGCGACGTCTGGTAACATCGTTGAAAACAAAACTCATCATGTGGAGTTTGTTTTATATGATAACAAAACAGTAAACATTTTTTTTAGTCATTATGTTTTAATTTAATTGAAATATGGAAACTGTTATAGGAACGATTGCAACAACCATTTGGAGATTAATGGATACTTTGTACAATTAGGATCTAAGTGGTCTCGGTACTTAAGCAGGCAGTTCTTATTGTTGAATAGAACACGTCGAAATAACTTTCTGATCTGAGAGGTGTGATGTCATGTAGCACGCATCTGAAAACCGTTAAAGGCGTTTCTCAAACCATGAACTATCCTGGCTTATGTAGTTAAGATTAATACCCTTTAAAACGGTGCTATTAAGACAGAAAATAATAAATCACAAAAACAAAAATTAAAGCTTGCGTACTAAGCTGCATCAAATATGATTGTAATTAGGGAAGTGAAATATGTAAAAAAAAATTGTCTCAGGTGAGAGCGGCTTAACATTCTGACAAAACATCTGTTGCTATGCAAATAGGTAGGGGCAATTGTAAATTTGTTTACACACTGTTTATTGATTAAAATAAAATAAAATAAATGTCGGCATCACAATTACCTTTTGTATATACTGATTCACATCCAGCATTTAAACTTTTCTGCAGGTTTTTTTAACGATCGGGACCCAAAATGTTTTTGCTTCTTTTAACAAGCTCTAATATATTTTATGAAAGTATAGTTAAACAATTTATATGCAAGGCGTATATATAATTTTGAAGAAATAAATACACTGAATTCTGAGCAATACGCTATCAAATACAATACCGTCATTAGATCGTCCCTCTAATTTTTTCTATTACTTTGCTGTATTTAACAATCATCAAACTGAAATTTCACTTAATAAGAACCATTGCTGGATGTAAATATTTTGAAACGTATATCGATTTGGTCTTTAATTTACTTACATCCCTTCTAGTGCTAGATACTGAAACTGCATCCTCTTGGTTTCCTGAATCATAGCCTTCGGTTCCAAAGCTGCTATTTATTTCGTTTATTCCATCATCAGATCCACGTCGTGCGTCATAATTCTGAATGGAAATAAATTTTGTTAAATTTGTGGGAGTGCAGGTTTGAAAAGACATTACAATATACTGATATAAAATATGTAAATTTTGAAACTAAAAGTTAAGTAGATGCATGTATTTTGTATGCAACACAAAGACAGGAAAAATGTAGTCATGTTTGTGTTTTCTACCATATTTCAGCAAAGACCCATGAAACTTAATTCCACCATAATTCCACGAAACTTAATTCCACAGGCAAGGCTATTAAGGTAATTAGAGTGACAGTATGAAATGTTATCTAAAAGTAATCGCCTCTTAAGCAACAAAAATGAGCAATTTGATCCCCACCATTATTTCTTATCTCGCTGTGTATATTTATTACATTAAACGTCATCTGTACTAATTTTTCAGTTATGTATATAAATGGTATACGTACGACAAACATAATTACAATTGGAAACGCGCTCATGAACAAGACGTTTACAATTTTGGAGAAAGAGTAAAACGCACTTACTCTCTGAATATTTATCTTGCTGAAGTCTCGTGGTGGTTTTCCGTTCATAATGATACGGTGTGTGCTGCTTGCCGAGCTGAAGGACTAAACAGAATAGTTGTTAATTAATAAAATATGTTTTTATTAATATCATCTGAACATGAGAATCCTAATCTATAGAGGATTTCAAATGATTTGGTATTAAATTTATGAAACGAGTTGAATAATGTCCAGCTCTTGCTTGCCAAGACTTGCAAAAGCTGGACATTATTTAAAGACTTTCATAAACTGACTATCAAATCATTACCTATTTGAGATTCTTTTTATCACATAGCTTTTATTTCAGTGGAAATTGTTTAGATAGAAAAAAGAATGAATAAGTTCTCTCATACTGACAGATGGTGCACTTTCATTTGTTGTTCATAAAATATAGTTCCAAGCACAGTTGAACTAGTAAAAGTAGATTGTACATTTTTTTAGAAAAAAAATATAAAAGAACAAGGCTCCATCCGAACAAACAGAACATTTTACAACGACAAAATCATTTTTCAAAACAGAACGATCAATGCATTCGATGTCACATTGTTTGATACGATACGCAGTAGGCCTGGAGTACATGTTTACCCTAAAATATCACTTTCACAGCTAAACATTACATTGTTGCGAAACAGGATTACTGGATGTAGATATTCCCATATTTTCTGTAATGTATTTTTGACCGGATATTTGCAGCATTTTATTTGGAACAGTTGACAGTACAGAAGAGAAGAGGTAAACAATTTTTTTTTAAAGTCGGATTTGCATCACATATTTACGGCGTAAATATGCTGCGGTCAGATAAAGCTCTGGCAGTTGGGAGACCGGTTTATGTCCACATTATTCTGTGAACAAAGGTGGGTTTATTTACTTCTGTAAGTTAACATTTAGACGATGCTTGTATATAGGGTGGATTCTGTGTTACATATATACCGCGCCCCTCCACCCCCACCCCTCGCACCCGCTATCAAATAAGCTATACTCTTAGTTTTACTTCTTGTTGTTGTTCTTTTCTTTGAGTTTTACGTCATTTTGCTTATGATGATATCGTTATACATGGCATAACAATCCCTTGTGTAGGTAAATTGTCCATATTCTGACAGCCGAGATAATTTTTTCCTCGATTTCCTTTTGCGAGTCGAGTTGGAAATGGCAGCCACAATGTTCATTGAAAACAAAACATTCCCGAAGGTGGGGTAAGAAAAGAGTTTTCTCTCCATCGCATTCAATCAGTAAAGAGAATACTGCAGAATAGTTTCATGGGCTTATTTAGACCAATCAGAATCACATAATGTGATATGTACACATGTTATATTATCAACAATATTAAACTGCACACACTATAGGCAAAGTGTACCGACTAAGTGATAAACTGCGACAAGTTTATGTCTGAGCGAAATACATATATAATGATAAGCAGACAGCGGGCTAGCAAGGTAGCCAGCTATACAAATGGATGAATGGACGAAATGACCAAAAAGAAGTGGAAATATATGCAGACTTATATATATATATATATATATATATAAGCAAATTAAACAAGCTGTCAAGCAAACAGGCAGAAGACTGACAAACAGACATTTAGACAAATGTATATGCATATAGACAATTGATAAATAAATAACGCTTTTTGAAAGTTATTTACTTCCAAATTGATAGAATACGGACTTGTACGGATAATGTTTGTTATCACCGTAAAATTAATAATTGTTGCTGAATGTCTCAAGTTTCAGTAAATATTTGCAAATTTAAAATAAAAACATTACACAGGCACGTGACAACTAATATAGCAAGAAAATAGCGTGTGTGACTGTCTAACATCCCCACCCCGGGACTAAAATATTGCATCATCATTTGAAATATCCAAAACTTGTACAGCCATTCAAACTCACTAGTTGCCATTTTACTGTTTATGATAAGCTTCTTGAGGACATGTCTAATCCGACGAATTCCCGAACTCGCATAAATTTATCAAAATGGGCAGTAGTAGTCAATATTGACAAAAAACATTACAATAGTGCCGAAATATGTCGACAGTGCCATAGACCAGTGTTAAAGCATCGTGAAATATTGGATAGGTTTTAATAGTCCTCAACAATATTTGCGTTTGCATCTTTCCTTATGGGCATGAAAACTGAATTAGGACCGAGCAAAAGATGTTATACAGTGTATATTGCTAACATTGAGCCTTAATTTGTATTCATAATTATCGTGTTGATGAAGATGACATGACGTGTATTCTTTTACATTGCATTGAGCCTTAATTTGTATTCATAAATACCGTGTTGATGAAGATGACATGACGTGTATTCTTTTACATTACTTACGGATAATGAATCCATGCTGACTCTGGTCTCTGTCAGTTCTTCTCCGCCATAGGTTCTAATCTTTGATGGTGTCTTGAACTATTGAAACAAACCCGAAGCTTTTATGTTCGTGTCTTCTCATGCATTATTAATTCAAGGAAACGTGCTATAAAGACACTTGCTTTTAGAGACACCGATATTTTGAAAAAAATTCTATAGTTCCTTTCTACTGTAAATGATTCCGAAAGGTCATCTAGCTTTGAGTGGAACCGCGTTTATTTCTTCCAAAATTCCATACAAGATATGGAAAACGTCCGGATAGTTGCTAGTTCGTAAGAACGAATATGGTTTAACCAAATCTATGCGCTCAGTGATATACTTGTGGTACGTATAAACTAAAGTTACCAACGGGTTTTGTTACGAGTTGGAAAAAAGAACGAGTCCAATACATCACAAGGATATCTCGATGTCCTTAGGCCAAGACGAATATTACAAGAATAATCCCCGCCTCCATTTTAATTAGCAACGAAAGAGGTTTGATATTTATTTATTCCCATGATATTTCGTTGTACAGTTTGTAAATAGATATCAAACCAAACAGGATTTCTTCATAAGTTCGATTTGGGTGCCTCTGGCAGTATCGACGCACGGAGTAAATGAAAACACTTACATAGTTCCAGTCTGTTTAAGCGATACATACAATAATGATTGAAAATAAGTATTAAAAACTAGAGCAGCCAAGCTAGATTAAATGGGCATCTAACAATTATAACTAGTTCAATAAACAACGTTATTTCCACAGACTAGCAGTAAACGGAAAACTGATCCTATAGCGGCATGATAATTATCATTTCGGTCGCCATCTTGAAAGCACGAATCTATGACGACAGGGCGGATATATTGACTAATGCCTATATAGACTGACCAACACACATTATTACTGACCAATACTTACGAAAACCTATAGGTACTTTGACAAAGAAAACATGGTTTATTATCGTGGCACCAATCTTGTAAACGTATTTTCTTTCAAGTACAATATGCTTTACAAAAGGCCGCATTGAGGCAAGGAAACAAATTAATACCAAGCAAGTATTACTGAATGGCGTAAAATGTATTGATACAGACAGGACAAGAGACATTCGGATCCTCTACAAAATGCAGCTAATTGTGAGATAAAATTTTGTTCAGATTTACTATAGTTTCCTCTAAATTCCATTTCATTTTCGGAATTTTACTACTTCTTTTGTCTTAAGGATATTTTATACACTTTGTTTCGGATATAACGTTTTCCTTTGTTATAAATGCCGCATTAGTTTCAATATACTTTAGTATTATTTTTAGTTTCCATCACAGTCTTAGTATCATATTCCAGATTTATGTTAGACTTCGCAAACATTTATATTATTTTCGGACTTTCAGTCCTTCTTTTAGTCTCAGTAATTTGAATCTAGTGCTTCGAGTTTTTTAGACTCCTCTAAATGCCTTGAGAGTTTCGTGCTCTTAAACCGCAGGACGAAACACCGTCCCACGGGAAGCTACTGGCATGCTTTCTCACATACCAACGTTGGCCGAGAATCGAACCCACGAGGACAGTGGTGAGATGTCAGTGATCGATTCAGGCGAGAGACTTAAACAACTCGGCCACCTGGGTCCGCTAGATGCGATGATGAGCAGATATGGTTGCTGGTCAGTAAGATGGTGTAATGGTCTATATCACTGAGAGTTGATCAATAAGACTATGTGTCAGCCTGTAAGAATTGGTATTGATGAACAACGTCAATGTTAGATTCCCATAGTCCCAAGACGGTCCCATCATGTTCATCTCTCAACTAATGGTAAATTCTAATTGTCGCAATACAGTTCCATAATATTAAACCAATGAACCAGTTTTAAACTCCCTTTATGGCCATAACGTGATACTCAATTAACTACGCATGCTCAGTCATTAGACAAGAAGGAAACAGAATATGCTTAATATGTTTTGTCATTTTGAATATGTCAGTTCTGCTTGAAACCTCTGAGCTGTGCCAGAAACATAATGACTGTACATTATGGCTACAATGTATTTAACTGGTGCCAGTAACATGTATATGTTTAATCCCATTTTAAGAGCTAAGACACGTGAACGTAAAGGCAATTAAATTAATATTACATGTCATCGATTAGTACGCTCATTGAAAATAACCCTCAGTAATAGAATCTAATGAGCAGGGGAACTAACTGTGATATAACTTTCAATATATTGGCCCCAGTATAGGACCTTTTAGTACTTTTACTGTATGCAAATTATATATATATATATATATATATATATATATATATATATATATATATATATATATATATATACCATGAATCCGGATCATGTTACAATAATTTACCTACAGGGCGTTTTCAGTTCAGGCTAATGATGTTCAACTTCGTTGAACAAATATGAAATGCACGATTACTGACCCCTGTTCAAATGAATGAGTTTATTTTTTCTTTCAAACAACAGTATAAGAGCTGATGATATAATAAAAGAATTACAATTTTAGATGATGTGCATAAATTCTTGGAAGTCAAAACTTAGTTTTACTTGTTCCTCACAATTCAGAATGGCATGTCGCAACTGCTTCTTTTTCAAAAGATTTGCCTTTGTCAAATGCAAAATCTACATACTTCCAGAAGAAAGCGCGCGCTCGTGTGTGTGTGTGTGTGTGTGTGTGGCTTCTTTTTCGCTACATCTTAGAAATTTGGGAATATTTTGTAATTAAACCTCAATATAAAACCTCATTAAAACTAGTGAAGCTTTATTGTATCGAACTGTCTCCAAAAACTATATTTTTGTACTGTGAGAACCAAATCTATAGGCAGTTGTAACTACACGTATGAAATACTACGTTACTGTACATATTGGTACTCGGCAAAAATGAATGCTCTAAAACAAGGATAATTGGAAAGAAAGGTGTAGGAAACCATACCCTACGGCCTTGTATATGCATAATAACTTGGGAGCGATTATTTACAAATCTTGTCCAGGTTGTATTATTATAAAGGGAACGATGTCATAATTATATAATAATATCGTCAATTAGATACCGTACGTTTTAGCAAGCTCACAGGATTTAGTGGATGGCGTTCTAAAGTTGATAAAATATTGTATATGATCGTTTATATTTAAAAAAATTAAGACGAAACAGTGAGTATTGCATTAAAAGATAAAGTACAATTCTTCTCGAATGCATTTATTTTAAAATGTTATCAAATAAACCGATATATTTTGAGGATTATTGATAAAGTGATGATAACTGACTGTATGAAACATTTACATGGGAACAAAACAAATCTCATACTAGCATGCTCTCGTGCTTAGATGTTTAATGCAAGTTGGATCTAAACAAATTTTTGGGGAACATAAATCAATCAATCACTTTATCTATCTATCTATCTATCTATCTATCTATCTATCTATCTCGATAGATAGATAGATAGATAGATAGATAGATAGATAGATAGATAGTTGAATAGATAGATAGATAGATAGATAGATAGATAGATAGATAGATATATGTAGACATAGACAGTGACAGGAAGGGAGTGAAACAAAGTAACTGAGTGTATTTCCGCGGAAAGAAATAACAATGTTATTTTGTAAATTCATCTCTTAAATACAATAATTACGTACCTGAAAAACTGATAGACCTAATTCTTCCTGTATTTCTTCGATTGCCTGTATTCTTTCGGAACCCTTTCTATTTCCCTGCAGTTGAAATTGAGCAAATTAAAAAAAAGAAGATATATACATACATGTGTGTGTGTGTGTGCTTGATGGTTGGATGGATCGTTGGAAAATTGTTTCTATGTATGTTTGTTTGTATGTATGTGCGTTTATATATGTGTGTATATATACGCATATCTATGAGAGTGTACTTACATTCACACGTGATAAACTTGACGCGTTAGACGATGAGCCACCCATATTGGTTGAATCAGAGAGAGTCGAGACATTTATCTACAAAATATGCAAGCTGTTTCAGTAAAATATGGACAAGATTAGTTCTACTTTAATTCAATATATTACATATCCCGCCCCCTTTTCTTTTCTAGATATGTTGTTTGGTATGTCCGTCCGTCCATCTATCACTCTAGATTTTTAGCTAGCTATCACACATAAGCAAAAGACAATATATCTGATGTCCCAAGTCATTTTTGTTCTCCTTTCCGGAACTGTTACTTATACTTCTTGTAGAAAAATCGTAACTAACTATCTGACAGCCCGAGAACCAATGTATGGCGGGGACAAAAAATAGAGTACTAAATAATTCATATATTTCGATCTGTGGAATATATTTCATAAAAAGATATTTACTTTTATTTAATTTGCCTGTATTTAAGTTTTTACTGCTAATATACTATACTGACTCTTGATGCGATGCCATGTTATTAAGTTCAGACAAGAAGTCTCCTTGGACAACACCACATACTCCAAAGCACAAGTTGTTCACGGCTGGAATGTATTGCACTAAATCTAGTCAATGGAGCCATGTGTGGTTTGTATGCCAACCTAAGGAAGAACTTATTTGTATCTTTTAATATATTATCATTAAGTTATATAGGGAATCAATTTGTTATCTGTCCATATATCAATATATATATATATAT
>JAECUM010020833.1:0-71305 GCA_016617855.1 Megalonaias nervosa | reverse complement strand
GGTTATGAATAAATATTTATCCTACATTACATAATAAACAATGAATATCATTATTACTCATCCAGTCTGTGACCAATGCATAAACGTGTATCGATCTGCATGGGTATTTCTTATAAGCACCTGAATAAATAGTTCGGTTGATACATGTCATGACCTAATATTGATCATTCAATAAGCTGGTTTTACCTGTGGATGCAAAAGGGCGGATATGACAAACACTCCAGCAACGAAAATGAAGAATATTGCCGTGACTGAGCAGATTCCACGTTCAACAATAGTAATGGCCAAACCTATAAGAACCAGCATCATCACCAGCGAGTACGCTATGGATAGAAATCCTGCGAACGTCAACTGGGTAAAATAAATAAATGAATGCTTGTTCTTAGGTCAATAATGTACAAGCATTCTGTCTTCCCGAGCCAGGAAATTATATTACAATGTTAAAACTTACAAATTAAGTTTCATCCATAAATTACGGCAATCTTTTTTGCAGCCACCTTGTTCATCTTATTGATTTAGCAGAGATAGATACAAGTGTGACCCTTGGGGGACAATTAGCATTAACACTACGACTTCCATCCCGAAAGTATGACACTTTAGGGACTATGGGAATTCCATGCTAAAATGTCTAAAGAATCAATATTACTAAGACCTATGAGAACATAGGAAACTTAATATGTGCATAACCCTTGAAGATAAAGGTGACATGAGCATTGCAGCTGCCATTTTGAAAAATGTCTCGGGACCGGAAGAAATGTTCATGTCAATTGTTAACAAAAACCTACTGATAAAAAAACAAATGATAGACCATCACCAACACATACTGACCATCGTTCACATATAATGACCGACACACATCCTTCTGACCGAAGAAGATCCCACATCTAATAAGAAACACCCACCCTTGCTAACCAATACACAATCGTACGGACCAGTTCCCAAACCTACTGCCTATCACATACGCATACTAACCAGTACAATGTTAAGAATCAGGACACACACTTTCTAACAAATATACAATGTTACTGAAAAGCATCCACATCTACTGACTCTCACACAACATTACAAACACCAACTGACCAAAACAGCCTTACAGATAAGCTCACATGCCTACTAAGCAAACAGCTTACTAAATAATACAATGTGTTACTGACCAGAATCCACATTTCCTGATCTTCGCATATACCTACCGATCATCATTCACACCTCTCGCCGAACACATAGTCTTACTAACCAAACTCCAAGTCTACAAACCAAAACCCATCATCACTAACTCATATACGCTGCTGTTGACTATCTACTGACATGCACCCACGTATTTAAGTTGATGTTATAAACAGCTATGATCAAGTAGCCGACTGATGAAGATCCTAAAATGGACGTGAATAAAAGTAATGCTAGAGTATGAAACTGCCATGGAAATTATTCAATAATTCAAGGAACCAAAACAACATGGAATACTCTATTGAAATGAGAAATGTGAAAGACAAAAGTAATACACGAATCAGACATGGTCATTGACTTTAGTAAAGACTGAAGTAAAATTTGTCAGAAAGTGTAAAACATATGGTTTAGATTAAAAGTGTAACTTAAAGTCCGAAACGGACTTTTGAGGAGAATGTAAACAATTATATCAAATTTAACAAGAACTGAAAAAATGTGGAAAATATTACAAATGGACAAATAGGAAAATTTAGCAACAAAAAATGAAACGCATGGTTACAAATTGGGAAACATATGCAAGAAAATTTATAATTTATAAATCTTTAGGAAATATTTTACATCTAAAATTTGTATTATAGATCTAAGATTAAAAATATTACAAAACCTTTTAAGGGTTTGGTACTATAAAATAATATTTATATTTCTACACACCTCGGAGACCATGAAAAGGATAATTGAAGATTAACAAAGGTCCAGTTAGTTGACACATAACATACTCCTTTGATGCAGCCTATAGCCTGACGAGGATCAACATCTAAGGTCTAAACATTGCTCCTTCATCACCCATCACCCACCCACCAGTAGGTATAGTGGGGACATTTGTCCTACAGCACAGCACTGTCAACAATATCTTCTTCAAGTTTGTCTGCTATTCGGGGTGAAAACATAGACCCCAAACCAACAAAAGAAAAACTCATTCCGTAAGTATTTCGATATAGCATCGAATTTAACAAAGAACTCAAAACATATATGTTAGTAAATATTATTTTGTCAATATCAATATTCGCATAAAATGGGATTTTGCTCAAAAATAATATATTCCACAAAGAAATTGTAGCTATATTCAAGAGAGAGATTATCGATTGAGTTATAACTCATAAATCCCATTTACTTCGAGACCGTTCGACACCAATGAGAAATGTGTTCACTGGGAAATATATTCATACCAGTCTTTCGTTCTGTGGCTCCTTAATTGACAAGAATTGTCTTCGAAGGGCTGCATGCTTTCGTCTTTCGTCCCGTGGCATATGTCTTGAAACAAACAGTCTTCGCAGAAATGCATGCTTTAGGCTTACGTCCATTGATGCCTGTCTTCAATCATACTGTCTCTGAAGGACTCATACATTAGGCATTAGGGCACCAGTCTTGAAACAGTGTTTTTGAATGACTGTATGCTTTAAAAAAAAAAAAAATAGCTGCCTTGGCGGAAGATAATGAATTCATCCAAAGTGAAACAATTGTTAATGAATGCTGGAAAGGTGTGTTGATGCAGCCAGCAGAAGAACACCTCGAACCATCCCTATAACTAGAACTATTCTCTAGATAAAAATGAAGGCCTCGATATTTCCACAGCATTTTAGACTGCGAACTCCTTTTCTTAAGAAAGGAGATCATGAAGTCTCTATGTAAAAACCGAAGCAAATAATCTTGCTGTTTGAGTGTTTTGGCATAGACCAATTCTCTACCTTCATCTATTTCGTTTGTAAGAGTGCTTATTAGATGATAAAATATTTGTTTGTAAAAACGAGTCAATAATCCTACCTATTACGCGTATAACACCCCCTTTCGCGTGCGTTTGTATGAAAGTGTTTAAGGGTTGGATTTTGAATAACGTGTGTTGAATTGTGATTATCTGTGTCATTACTACGCAACATATAATCTATATTCCCTTTGACACGAGGCTGTATATGTGTGGATAATGAGTAATCTTTAATTATAATTATAAGTGATAGTAACTACATACCATTTTTCCTTTTCAAATGATCTTGCATGCATGTGGGTGGGTAATGGATAACAACGATGTGTACTTGTTGGTTTAAAACTAGGTACGACTGACATTTATTTATCCCCATACCATCATGTTTTGTCTCAAGGCTTGGTGTTGGATAGTACTACGTGTATTAGGACCATCACATAACTCTTCTTGTAGATTTTAGATGATTAAGGTGGGTGATGGACTGTAGTTAGGTGTTGATTCTCTATACTCTCAAAACTGCATCAACAGCGCGTATCTTGCGTTAGCAATATAGACCTTCCTTAACTCCAACTGCTCTTTTCTGGTCAACTCGTTATAAATAGAAATGCTACTCATTCTTAGCAACCCTAAAATATCCTTGTAATATCATGTAATATTTATTTTTTAAATGTTTCATAAATATGTAAATATGTAATGCATCTTATCTTTAAAATGATGTTTAAGTTTGCTTCTTTTTCTTCCATATTTCCATCAATTTTGCTTAATTTAGTATAATTTGGTTAGTTTTTCAATCATTTCCGTATAGAATGTTTAAAAAAGTTAAATTTGCAAACTTTTAGCTTTGGAAATTATCTACAATTTGCACAAATCTTTTTAAAGTTTTACAATTATTACGATTTTTACATTTCGCCAAATTCATATTAATTTAGGAATGTTAGTATTACTTATTGTCTCGGTCATATTTTAAAATAACATTTTGAGTTACGATTCAATACCAATTCTATTTCATATTGGTTTAGAAGGTTTAGTACAAATTTTAATCCCAAAAAAATTTGACATTTCTGGGGACTTTTCAGTCTCCACTAGAGCCACTTACAGTTTTGGAACTGTAGTACAACTTTTTTCTAAGCTACAATTTTTAAGTTTTGGTCCTGATTTATTTTGGTCTCAGATAACGTCAGTCACAGTTTCTGAAAATAACCACTACTTATAGTGTAAGCCAAAATCTTTAACATGATCTGTTACAGTTTGTGCTTAAGTCCCTGAAAGTTCAGAAATTTGTAATAAGGTTTAGTACCACACATAGTAATCTAATGTTTCTTTTTTACACTTTACACTAAATTCTGAGACAGTTTCATAATTTTAGCAAAACCTTCAGTCACGTACATTTTAGTGTCATTATGAGTTGTTTTCTTTAATTATAGATATTTACAACATCAGTGCACTGTATGCATTATGTACTGAGACCACAAATAGAATCTAAACTAAGCATAGTGCGTTTTGTATAAATCTCGGATATATGCATTTTGCCATTAGGTAGTATTTGGTCTAAGCAACTTCCCTTCCTCTGTTTTGCCTGTAAAACGGTGAGTTGTCAATGATAATGATGAGTGTATAGCTGTCTAACACTAGATTTTAATCGTTATTACTGTATCCGCTAACGTTACATCCTACCCATTAATATCTTTTTTCAGGTATGGTGCTGGTCAGGATAAGTGTGTGAAGATAAACATATGTAGTAAGCATATGTATGAATTCATCAATGGATCTTGATGCTGCCCAGTAGAAACGGGTGCTGGTTAGTAACTCTGTTTTAGATCGTATTCATGGAGAATGGTCAGTAGGTGTGGCTGCTAGTCAGCAAGACTGTCTATTGGATGGTAACCTTAGGTTCTGGTCAGTGGTACCGCATAATTTAGTAAGCGCGGATGTGTGTCAGTAGACGTGGGTTCTGATCTGCTTTTTGTTGATCAGTATGTGTGGGTGATTTTCAGCTGGTCAGTAGGTGGATGTTCACCATATGGATATTTGTGACATTACATCTCCCCTTGCCTCAGTAAATTTTAAACATGGCAGCCTAATGTTCATTTCCTCTTGTTCCCGAAGGGTCATAATAATGTTGATATCCCTTGCCTCCTTTGGATCTTACTAATATAAATCCGATAAACACGAAGGAAGCCGTTATATTAATTCATATTGGCACACACGAATACTTTTTATTTCAGATTCGTACCCTTTTAATGATAATGTCCAAACTCCACCTATAGCGTGAAATGTGCAAGCTGATCTCTGACAATTTTATGAAATGTCCAAGATGAAATCAGCCATTTTTATTAAACGGACAGGTGTTGCTTTCATATGAGTCAGATTATATGGAGAAATTGAAAACTAGAAAGCATAAGAAATCGAAACCATAATGTACATGTGGTCTTACTTATTTTAATTGGATTAGATAATAAATCATGCTTTGGCAAAAGAAAAGTGGTTGTGTTTATGATGTCACCGTTATGAACGTTCGTGTAGCCAAATCAATGGCATTTTGTAGCAATTCGTTCATTGACTTCGTGCTACGAAAGTACTCTGCATTTACATCTTTTGACAAACATGTTCAATTATCCAAAGCTTGTTTTAATTATATTTATTTTCAGTAAAGTTTAAATATAACTGTAAATATAATCATACTGGATGTATCCTAGACTGTAAATCGTTTAATTTGATGTATCATATTATGTATGCCCCGTCGAAGACCCAAAAGAACTGTGCTACAATTATCGTTGTGTGCCGTATATTGGCCAGAGTGGGTTTTATTGTGTTATTCCAGTCAATATCTATTGTAAAACAGCTGTTATTCTAAATTATTTCATTTTCTCATTATATATATATATATATATATATATATATATATATATATATATATATATATATATATATATATATATATATATATATATATATATATATATATATATATGTCTAGAGGATAAATGTAATACTATAGCCTACAGCATGAAAAGGTTATTCTTTTGAATGTTCTATTCACGTATCGGTCCTGACTTTTGAAGCTTTCAAGTCTCAACAAATGTAACTAGTTTGCAATATTCTACATACGAGCATAAATCTTCAGCACAAATTAAATAACAATGATTACCAGCTGTAGATGCACTGAAAGTGGCCAACACTAGTTTTAGTATTCTAGGAATCAAAAGGACAGAACCTGATTTGTCGAAAATATTATAAAGACAAAAAGGACTTACTTGAGTTTCCGATTTGACATTAAAACAAAGGGCAATAAAAACAACCATTGGGATAACGTTTATCAAAAGTACCACCCATAGATCTATCACTGTATAGGTTGTGTTTATCGCACCAACAAGCATGAGGAATATTGTTCCAGGTGTCAGAAGGGATGAAAACATCAGAAACGCCTGGTAGAGTATGTAAGTTGTTGATATGTCGGAATTCTTTTTTATGACATGTCTCCAGTCAAGAAGGAGATCCAATATATTGGCCATGGGTGACGGCGACCATCTACGTCTTTGATTGAAGAACTCATTGAAGCCTTCTGGGGCTTCTGTTAGTGCATTAGAGGCGGCCACGTATTCCACTCTGTATCCTTGTTGCAACAATAATGTACAGAGCCATCTATCCTCACCTAAAATATAGATACAGTGAAGCTTTCCTAAATCCGTTTATTTCAGATTATATTTCTCAGTATACTGGTGACGTAATGTGGTCCCAATAAGGACATTCTAACTGTAAACAAAACGCTCTGAAACGGACAAACGTTTGGCCGGAATGTGTCCCACTTGGATGTTTACCGCATGCAATTGGCATCAAACACGATTCAGATTGTGAAATGCTTAATTTTAAACTGATATCAACAGAACATAAATTTTAGCGAATATTTCTACGTTTATCAGCTAGGAGCATGCTTTGAGAGTTATACTGTGGATATTACATATTGGAAGTCAGCAATAGTTGGACAATTATTAACAACTGCAATTCTACTCTGCAGGACTGATACCCTCTACAAAGGTCAAAGTCAAAGAAACTCGTTTAGAAAAATATTGTCTGATTGTCCAACAACACTGCTATTTGATCAAACAGTTAATCTAAAAATGGCAACAGCATAAATCTGACACAATGTAATATAATTTTCAACACTTAAAGATATATCCTAATTATGATTGGATATACGTAACAGAGAAGAGTTTATAACTTGTTAATTGTCCAGGAACCTGTTAAAATAACGATGGATATGACTGGATGGACATGACTGATGCTGAGATAAGGAGGCAGAAAAGTTATAAAACGAACACATTGTGGAAGTGTGTCATTGACGATATTATTCGGAGTAGTACAGCTATCAAGTACTACCTGAAAAAATATTGTTAAAGTTCCATCTTCTATATCTTTGACAACCGATGTAGGATTAAAACGCCACGATGAAGTCTTGGAACAGCAAATGCATCATTGGAAGGTACCATCACTGATAAAGAACAAATAGCACAGCTGATGTTGTATTGTGATTGGCGCCTATATGAGACACATACGTGCCTTGACAGTGTCCAGTAAGTTTGGGGGAAAAAAAACATATTCTTTTCATATGTGTCAACTTCCATCACATGCGACGAACTACAATTTTGTGAAATCTATTACAATACTGTTTGGTGATGTACCACTAAACAGACCATAACATTTCGATGGAAAGAAGTTTCAAAACATAAAAATTGAGCTTGCAATTATAATATTTTACACTTTTACTGTTATCGTTTATTGCAGAGACGTTGTAAAGAATTCTTATATCATTACCTACTAGTGGGATATGTTTACGTTTTGTTTGTTCGTTATTTTAAATTTAAGTATGCAGTGTTAGAGCTCAACATTCAATAGGCAGCATGTTAACAAGCTGTTCGGAGGACTCGGGCGGCCGATTACCCTAAAGAGCTAGTTTTTACCGATCCCCGCCACTTCACATTTGTCTGTGTGGGTTCGAGTCTCCAGCTCAGTCAATGCGGGAATGTGAGGAAGCTGGAGGTAGGATGCACTGGATCGATGGTTCTTCCCTCCACTAATTATACTGGCCACCGTGTGTAGCTTATCCTGCTCTGATAAATGATGTTAAACCCCAAACAATAATAACAACATAAATAACACCCCGTTCTAGCCAACACATTCGAAGTTACTTATATACATAGGTAACAGAACGTCCAGTACATGCTACCGACTATAATTACTAAATCTGCAACACTGAACAGAACACATAAAGCTTCTAAACACGACGGTCATATGGCAACCAAACGATAAAGGTTCTCCCAATCATATATGTGCATCCATCAGGCCCTTACAACTGACCACTGGGCTCCACAGTTATAGGATACTGACCTCTATGGATCAACATCCGTTTGTGCCATTTTGGACATTCAATCCTTGTATTGTTTCTCTTCGGTTTTGCTTATACCCAATAAATGCGTTGCAATGCTGGAACAATCAATATTTATGGTTATGGTGGATGCACGCTCAAGATATTTTTGTGCCAGTTTAGTCGATACATTTATTACAATAATAGTTTAATCCTAATATCTGGGAAAGATGGGGAAAATGGCATTAGAATGAGGAAAGTTTAAATGACAAAGATAGTTGGTGACTGTTACATTATAATTGGCAATGTGGCTCATAAACACGTCATTAACATTATATAAATTTACCGACTGAAACAATAGTTCATGTACAATAATTATATATTTCACTCTTTATAAAATATATACCTTGCTCATACTGTATATGATGCCTTCCTTCTGTGGGTGGGGTAGTATAAACCTTCATTACGTTCTTGTCCATCAAAGATAACCCACGAAACAAGCTGAAACAACCGGGACTGCAAAGGACACACCCCATTTTATCCTCGGCTACTTTCTGTAACCAGTGGCTCACAGTGTATTCAAACTTCTGATACCAAACCACTGGACCTGTAAATTAAGGCTTTATGTATCAGAGAAACAACTCTTTTCGAGCGAAATGTTGATGCTACAGAATTTATGTTACAGGGAAAGAACATTTATGAGGTGCAAACATGGAATGTAAGTTGCTTCTTAGCTTGAATTTACAATGACATAATGATTGTAATAAAACCTCGAATTATTCGTTTTAATTTTTATCCAATCCCGATGATGGAGTGCAAGAAATATCTTTACGTATAGTATCGTTTGTGTATTGTTTCAAGCAACCAATTTTCTTACATAGCGCGATGTACACTTAACGAGGTGGTATTGGGTGCAACATTTTCTGTCCAGTAAATATTCAAATATTAGATAAACGATAAACTGATGTGGCTTAGTTATTCTTCTTATTGGTATTATTATTCTTGCATATTATTATTATTATTATTATTATTATTATTATTAGCAATAGTAGTAGTAGTATTGTTATTATTGTTGTTGTTGTTGTTGTTGTTGTCAGCTTCGAAAGCAACCTGTCGCGGTACGAATTCTCGCAGCTTTATATAAAAACATGGAATGCAATAAATATGTCATGATATGTCCGAACTGACTCTAGCAAACTATATCAATTCGAAACTATTATTATATTACCATTTCCAGTTGGATGTATTCTCCCACATGCTGCGCCGACATTGGGGTATTTCTTCATTCTGTCCAGCAGGTACTTTACTGCCTCTGGTTTGAAATCAACATCCCCATCCAAAGCAAGAATGAAAGTATTGCTTGCCTGCTCTCTGAGACGTGGATCCCTTTCTAACTTTTGCGTCAGTTCATTGATGTCCTTCACAGCGTTCTTTGCTTCACCCAAGATTTTGAACCCCAAGAAAAAGTACATGTACATCACCTAAATAATACAATTTTCATGTTACCATCAATTCGGTTTCAGAGCTCATTCATATAGGATATCCCGTATTTTCACTTACACTTCGTCTTTTTCAGATTCACTTGTGGACCATAATGGATAATATAACTATTACTCTCTAAAAGTTGACTCTTTTACATCAGTTAAGTTCCATACGTGTGAGTTGTGCAACCATCATGTAAATTACTATCTATCGTCCTGTACATTGCTAAAGCAGAAATAAAGAACATTTATTTTCGAAAGGGGTCGGTGATCAGTTCGAATTATTTGACTATGTTAATATAAAGATAAAAATGCTAAGTTAACAAAAGTAAAACGTGTGGATTTGCATAATGTACATAGTTTGTGATATCAGCGTATATAACGGGGTCTTCATGCCTGGAAGAACTAGTTGTTTACAGTTTCTGTATCATTATGGTCACTGCCTCAAAATTAACACAAACACATTCAAGAATAGATATCCGCGTGATTTCGTTCCTTTTTCGTTCGCTTGGCTCAATGCACTACATGTGTTTATAGTAGCATAAAACTGTACTGTGTGAACATCATCATAGAGAACTTAATATTAGTAATCATGGTAGTGATTGAATGTCACCATCGATACCTAAATACTAATAACCAGTCCAATGTGTGTAAGCCGCCACTAAGACCTTTATACTAGTAACCATTCGAATGAGTCAAAGTCACCATTGAGACCTAAGTAACTGTAATACGACAAAAATGCCAACCTCGAAACTTTAATATTAGTATCACTGTCTTTATTGCTTAGAATATGCCACATCAGAAATCCAAAATGAATTTTTTCTCCCTTTAAATTTCTTGCAAACTCTAAAACTGGGTTGGGGTTTCAGAAATCTGCCTGGGCTGCAAATAGTTTTCCTTTAAAACACAACGTTTCTTTATTTTTCCGTTTAAATTTTTGTGAATTTTTTGCTGAATATCACTTATATCTCTCATAAAAGATTTTTATTTTTTTCTACATGTAAACATTGTTAGCTGGTTCCTGATCAAATTATGCTTTCTGTCATTGCTTGAAGTAAGAGTAGCAGAAACTAGCTTAATTTGCTCGTTCACAATCTTTTCTTATGAAAAATACCCTTTTGTTTTGTTCAGAAAGATCTGTTTCAAAGTTTATATCGAAGTATTTTAGCATAGTATGTGTTCAGAAACTTAATGTATTTGAAAATTAAAAAACTTTTAACCTGACTCCATCTTTTCCTAACTCTTATCATCTCTTTATTCTTTAGATGAGCTATCATTTTGTTGCCATTCGGTAATATCCAGTCCAGTCTTCCTCCGTATTGTGTTTGAAATTTCGATTTTAAACAGCTATTGCCTCTGTAAATATAAAATATATGCTAAATCTATGATACATATTGAATAGCACTAATGTACACATATATACATACACACACATGAATTCATTCTCAAAATGACGTACTGACATCCACCCTGCTACAGACCCCTCCATCAAAATATACATAATGTTATGAAAGCTGCCTCGACATTTTTATATAACCAACATCCATATTCCGAAAATAATTAATTTTGAAGAACAGTCAAAGGTAAGAACTTTTGTCTGGCTTTAACAAACTGGAACTAAAACCGAGGCAACTTTTAACTTGTCAATAATGTGACTTAAGAAACTTTTCTATGATACCAGAACTTGCACAAAAAGCAAAAGCGCAATCTTTGCGCAAATCGGCTAAATATAGTGCAATTATATGTGAAAAACAGAAACAGACTTTCATCTCAACGTGAATACCATTTCAGCGCACATAGTAACAAGGATTCAATGAGTATGTGAATACAATTTCCATTAAGAATAATGGATACGACAAGCATTTTCTAACCTTATTGAAATGCCCTAAACGAACATTAAGTATATTTTGACTTTTACTTTTACTACACACTAAACGCAATTTCATCTCAAATAATAGAAATGTGGTCTTTCTTAAATACTGATGCATTTGCTGAAGTTGCTTTTTCAGATCCAATGGATACATGTTTATTGTATCTGTACTAAACTTGATAAAGTAACACGTACCTAGTAGTTTCCTGCACAACTTCAAGTAAGTCAGTCACATATCCATTCAATTTGACGCTCTTCTTACCATCTGTGATTTCAGTTTTATATGCATCATCGAAGAAGATGTGGACTAAAATGATGCGAAAGAATTCTAAAAGTAATATTTGCCTGTCATAAAAATAGAGTGGATTCTTCTACATGGGTTCCCTTAAAGGGCTGTACAAATTTACATTTTATTTTATTGCATTATAATTTTAGTAAAGCATCATATCATCAGTTACCTTTGGGAGGGATAAGGAAAACCATATATGAATTGCCATATGTGTTAAATTAACAGAAACGTCTTTCGACTAAATAAGAACCTGTTAATATCCTTCCCAGCAGCGTAACCGAAGAACCATACTTTATATCTAAATTAACCAGGATAAAGAAAATATATCATTAATTATGTCTTTTCAATATTTAATACAAGGTTTAATGTGAACAAATGATCTCCAGCGAACGAGAAGACAGTAAGATTACAAAGGTTCAAAGCATTTTCCGAGTGCGTCTGCAAACGTTTGTAGAGCAAATAATGTGTCATCGTTACTGGTACAAATATATAATTCATATATCAAATAATTAAAAAGTGAGGCATTTAAACACGAAAAGATATTTTTGCCTCAGACAGCAATTGAACTTCTCATCTCTGATTACAGTTGGTGACGTCACATAAGCGCATGACGTAAAACCAGTCGGAAACAGACCGATCACGTGACATGAGAAACGAAATTCTACTTGCACTATGAGTGCAGTTCGTCATGCTTGATGCATTACCCTATAAGTTCCAGTGCATTTTCTTCGCTCATGATTCGTTTGAGAATAAATAAAACGTTATGTTACCAGTCTATATCTTAACGGAAACACTCATAATCAAGCTTCCTGGTATGGTAGAAATCCAAGGTCAGACGCAACAGTGTCGATTAATTGATAACAATGAATGAGTTGAAGATACATAAACAGTACTGAATGTGCGATTCAAGGTAACAGAGAAACACATTTATAAAGAACATTATTGAATAACTTATATAAAAAAACACACAGTCAGGAATATTAGAACGTTTGAATATTGTATTTACAGTCATATTGCTATTTTGCAAAAGTTTTAGTTACTGTTAGTAGCATCGTGTCCAATTGTTATATTAAATATGATTCCTTGTTCCGAAACTGTTATGGTATGTGACCTAGAGGGAGAGCATCTGGCTGATACTCAACTCATGTTCGCTCTAAGGTAGTAGTTTTAATTTAACATACGCAATCAATAATAATAATAATAATAATAATAATAATAATAATAATAATAATCGGTGTCACTAACGATATGGCATTATTCTACGTAGGAATTAGCCTTTCACGTGTATTTGTAGATCTGATTAGAAGTTGAGTATTTGGCAGATGAACAATTACACAAAAATGATGCGGAGACAAAAATATGATTTTCATTGACAATAAAGCTTGATATATTAAATTCACTCTTTAAGCACACTTAGCAGAATAAATAAGCTGGATGTTAAAATGCTAATTGAATGATCTTCAACAACATGGAACCTTTTTATTGTACAGTTTGTAATAAATAATATTATAAAATCTATTGTTAAGAGAGATTGCAGAGGGTTACGTGCAACTGTTCAATTACGTGTCTTTTAGATGATGGTAAATTTGCATGAATATGACTATCCTTGTTTTAAATCAGCAAGCTAGAACGACAATAGCAGATGATCAAAGAAACTGCAAGAAGTGGAGATTCATCTGCAAACTGAATTAAGTTGCAAGAGATCACTTGAGTTATAATATTAATATAAAACATAAATAATTAAGAGCAAGGAACGGGTCCCAGTGACTCTACATTCCGATTGTTTATTTTATAATTTTACACAATTGTATATAGTTGTATAAGAATAGTAATGTGACGATATTGGGGTTTGCGATTCACATTGTGGGATCCTTGAGGACCCTAAGGCAAGTAGGCATTGATGATACATTGTTACATTGTTTGAAGTGTTTAGCCTCACATGGCGTTGCATTGTTACATTTTAAGAAGCGGTTCACCTCAGTATTGGAAACATCTATATGACACTTCGCTGCAGGTTTGCATTGGTGGGACCCTTGAGGGCTCCACCGAAATTTTACTAAAATAAAATATCTATTATCCAATATTTAGCTATCTGCTATCCAGCACGAACGTGTTGAGTACTATTGAATATCCACCTTTATAGTACTATCTAACACCAAATTCGTCAGTACTATCCAATGCACAACATTTTAAGTACAATCCAGCACCTATTTATGATTACTATCCAAGAACCGCTTTCGCAGTATTATCCAACACCCAAATTGCTACAAACACATACGCATAATGTCACAATACAGGGGTAGGATTGAAAGAACGGGGACTAAATACGCTCACAATGTCACACATAGCTTACAAATTAATGAAAGAGTATCAATTTCGTTTGTAGAAGGGATTCTTCAAGTGGGATAATGTCAGATTATTCCAACGCATCATATTATCGCTGATGACGTGTTAGGAGAAGATAATGAAAATATTAAAATTTGTTTGATGACAACATGTAAACATATTTCAAAAGAAACAATTCCAATCTAGATGTTGATGCTGCAGCCAAAAATGTGACCTCTCCGAAGACAAAAGTACAAGACAGAGCAGCATGTTTGCATCTTTACTGGATTTGTCCAAACAAGAACTGACATGATTTAGTTCACTGAGAATGCCATTAATGGCTAAAGTCAAGTTTATGCGAATTCCTAGCAATCAGTGGAGACTTATTCCAGTACAACCAAGAAGTGCGAGAGACAATTCGCTTTAGCTTTTCGTCCTGTAACAGTGATGTGACATATTGAACACGATCGCCATCACCCACGTCCAAAATAAAACTTTCTCCACGAAAGAAAAAAGGAAAGTCCCACATCGTTTGGTTATTTGGGCAAACGTTGGAATGTTTTGTCAATATTTGGATATTCCAATACTCCAATGCATAAACAAGACATTGAAGAAAGAAATCATCGATTCCGTGTGTGAATATTCTTTCAACATTTTGAAAGGAAGGATGCATGTGTCCAAACTACAGAAAAAGCGAAAATCATCGACATCGCTATGTTTTTCGCCAAATAGTGAAAAAGGTAAAGACAATCAGTTAAAGGAACACATTCAGAAAGGAGTATTTTTATCCATGCTGATTGGACCATTATTCAAAGGGACTGCTCTTTTCTACGACCGAAATGTCAATCAGCTTTTTCAAAGACAGATAAAATGAGACACTTTTTCTGGATAGACATGACACTTATAACCTTAAATCCTATGGAAGGATGAAAATTGACTCGAGGTCCTTACAAAACGATGGATGGAACTCTAGCGTTGGTACGAAAAACGAATACAACATTTAACGCCTAATTCAAATCTTACGGAGAGTTCACACTTAAACAATGATTGCAATCGCTCATCGATCAAGAATATTTGACAGAAAAAGAAACATCGCATCGGTGTGGAAAATAATTGCAACGTCTTCAACTGTTTCATCATATTGTCGGTGTTTGATAGTAATCAACACGTCGGGATTGTTGGTACTAGATAGTACATCACTAAGTATAGGATCGTAGATAACGTGATGTTAATTTGAACAGAACGCTATCACTTTTTCCATTACTGAGGACACCACTTCATGTAACATTCAACCATCAGTCATTAATTCCCGTAGAGCACTCAAGGGTCACACAATGTAAAGTGACAGCGTAATGTTAAATCCCGTAGATTCCTACATTACTATTTATCAGCACTAGAAAACTATATGTGCTAACATTTTTTCCAAAGCAACTAATTCTTGAGACTGAATACAGTTATTTGGATCCCGGCATTGCTTTCACCTTATAAATGGTTTTTTATATCAATTATTTTCCAATTTATAGGAATTAGTTCATACTTGGGTATTGATTGAACAGCAGTTGTAAAGGCAGAACAGGTAACTCTCAAGTAATTTGATACAATTGGGTTGAGTGACATTAACTCGTGCATGTTTGTTGTTGCCGAGCAGTTTAATGTAATCTTCATCTAATAGTTTAATGGATGACAGGACTTTGGCTGAGTTACCGGTGATGGATATAACTAATGTTTATTATCTACAGAATATACACGGCGAAATGATTATAAAATAGTTTAGCCTTATCTCTGGGATGAAAATATAATTGACCATTTTCGCAAATGAAAGTGGTTTTCATAGAGGCTTTGTTTTCTAATTTGGTCACAGCCCCATGTACACATCATCATATACCTGAGGGTATCGATTTATCAGGTATGGTATACTTAAACGTTTGCTTCACGGATCAGAACAAATATTATTTATTGAAAAGATTCTTCAGTGAGCCTCTGATGTTTTCTTTGTGATGAATTCGATTTCATTGACGCATTAGCGGTCTAATTTTATTATTCTTCAATGTTTGACATTGGGTCGTAACGTAACTGTTTTATGTAGTATGAAAACATGTAGCTGTTATGACTAAATTTAGGATTGCACGATTTTCATCAACAGTATTCCCATGAAACTGGTCGTTGCAGTCTTGAGTTTGAAATGAGAACACAGTAATCAATGGTTTGAAGTTCCAGCTGGTTTCAAGATAAACTGTGTGCTTATAAGTTTGCAAAACCAGTTTAGCAAGTACTAAGCAAAGGTCTCGATGAAAAGTACCTTAATGAAGTAGTGGCATAGATCACGAGAAGTTATCTAATATGAAGTTATTACTATTTTAGGCCATAAATTAGGTTATTAGAACCAAATCTGGATAGGATGATGTTGATATGGCTTGATTCTAGCACAACAAAAATCTCGTAAATAAAGGCAACAGTTATTAAAAAATGTGTATGCTGATAGATCAAGATTACACCTTGAAAGACAGATTACGTCATTTCTTTCAAGCTCAGCTCTCACGCGGTCAAGTTTTTAGCGTAATCTACTTATAATTGGATGAAAAAATTTAATATTGGATAGAGGACTATCGTTTTAGCAGCAGGGCTTGCTTTGGTACTTTACAGTATCTTAACACCATTATGTACATCCGTGTAACCACTTTCATTATGGATTCTACGCATGTTTCTATGCAACGATACAAATCGACCCAAAATGTAATAGTCAGCCTTGTCCAGTGGAAATTGTTGAAATCAGGGAATAACATATCATTGTATTTACCTTTAAAGCTATTTCACCTATGGTATTTATCATTTTGGAAAGATGTTATTAATGTAAGTTTCTGTGATGTAAATAACTAAATTAAAATGACAATAACAAAACATATAAAACGGCATGAAACAGTATAATATAACAGGATATTGTTCAATCCAGTATTAACGTACATGTCTTACTTTCGAAATTGAACACATCGTCATCAAATCCCCCAAAGGGTTCGAAAATGGCTTCGATTTCCTTGATCTTCATCAAGTCTTCAAAAGATATTTATCGCAAGATTAATCTTGATACCTCCGTTCGCATGGTTAAAGATGGGGTTTTCTCGAAAAAATACAAACGTAAATGGTATTGTGTCTATTTTTCAAGTGGTAAAGAAGTACATCGCCAAACTGGGCGCAGTTAACAAAGAGGATGGCGCTCAAATCTTCGTCGGGGATATTTTAAAAAATAAAAGTAACGAATCAGCTTCCATCTGCATTGCCCTAGAAACACATTAAGTGTATTTTATACCCCACCTACGGGGTTGAGGTAACATAATATGTATATTATAAAATATAGTCTTTGTGACAAAGCTGTTGAGTGACTGGACGAGAACGGAATTAACATTTCACAATTGAAACTTAAAGAATCAAAAAGCAGAAAAGGAACAAGACGAATAGCATAAATCATTAACCTTTTTGTTCATAATTACACAAAGTTTTGTTCCTTTATCTCTAACTAAAGGTAAAATTTTACAAAATGTGACAAATACTGACCTATGACCTTGAAAGATGGGTTAAAAGTGGCGTGTGTATATGTGCATATCTGTCTGTCTTTACATACAGGTTAGAGAAGAAATTGAATTCGTTTTCTAAGGCTAATCGAATCCTTCTCCGGTCCGAGGATAAATTTATCCTATCGCCTTGCCTACACGTATCAACTCCTATACCATCGCGACCATGCACAATTCACCAAGAAATGATGTGCAAAGTCGGTGGTTTAGGGATCCGTGCGTAGCAGACACACTCGCATGACGACCGAGTTATTGATTCTCATCTAAATGCACAGTCATTCCGGAATCCTATGACAGAAATCAAGGTATATTGAATTAATTATTGAAAATTATAAATATATACCAAATAGAACGGAAAGTGTCATACCTGGATTCTAAAGGAGAAAGCTTGATAATAGTTAAGACATTTATAAACTAATAAATAATGTTATCATACAAGACAGATAATTTTTATTTCTTTCTCTACGGAGAATCGAACCCGGCAAGGCAAGGCGATTGGGTAAGAGGAACGCCATTTGGTTTAAGACAAGTCCTGATTATATAAACATGATCATGACTGATAATACGGGATATCAATAACTTCTTAACATCAATATAGAAAATCAATACATATAAACACATTTCAATGCCAGATAACTTTCAAGCATGTACTGCAGTCCGAGATCAAACAAAATGAAAGAAATAATTGGATAGCAAAATCTGTCACAAACATTTTGTCACATAGACCACATTTAAAAAAAAACAAACGCTCAACACGAGTAATGCTAAGCGTATAATAAAAGTCTATCAATGTACTATTGCAATGTATGAAGTGGTGCATACAAATTTCAAGCACAATGGAATTGTCGATTCACTCAAATTAGGCTTTTTATGACGGTTGTTTAGTGAAATCGTATACATTTATTGACACAATATAGTAGCCAATCAAAACTAAAACATGTATTTATTCCTGTTGGAGATTCGAATAAATAAAATATGGATATATTACTGATTTCCTGTTGAATGTAATCATTTTATTTTATAATATGACCGACTCAAGCAAGTGTAACATACGGACGTAACGATGTAAACACGAATATTATTGTAAACCACTATTGGCTGAAAGCTCGATTCTAAAAGACGTGATATGGCTAGTGCTAACTAATCATCGTAGATTGTGCTTGATATACAAATGTTTCCCCATTACCCAGTTTAAATATACGTGTGCACTTCCTACGAGTTGTCTCCTTTAGACAGTGAGAAACTCACCATATTATCGTCGCATGTATTAGAAAACTAGATAGGACCGTATGTTATTAACCATGCGCTTATATGCAAACAGTAAACATTTTACCAACCATCTAGAAGCATTTCATTTGTATTTCTACTAATGACATCATACACGCACATCATGTATTAAAGCGATGTGTTGATATTTCAGCAATGTAAAGTCACTAATTTATGCTAATTCGTGGGTGTCGCAATTCACACTACAATAAATAGCACAATAACTTACAGAAAGAATACAATGGCCTCCAGAGCACACAATAAGATCTGAACAACTATCCAATTTAGGACTTTACTGTGACGAATAAAACATTGATGTATGCATTGCCTAATTAATTCTAAATGTTTGTGAAAGTAAATTAACACCGCTCCGATGGCCTAATTGGTAAGAGCGTCTGGGTCTGGTTCCAACCACGGCTGAGACATACCAAAGACTTATACTGAAATAGTGCTACCAGTCGCCTCGCTCAGTATTTATAGGTTATTGCATTTGTATGGGAAAATATGAACAAGTTTTTCGGATGGCTATACTGATCGACCTTGGGAGTGCAGTATATCCATCCGAGAAAACGAGTTCATATTTTCCCTTACAAATGCAGTAACCATTTTATTAGATGCTCATTTTCTTATTCTACCCAAGGCTTAAATATATAAACAAAAATACACTACAAGAAACAAAGTAACTGAATGTATGCCGTATTCCAAACTAAATACACCAGCGTAGCTGCATCATTACAGAACAACATTATTAATGCTCACGTAACTCCGCCCAGAGAAATTTGAAGTTGGTCGCGCGCTAGACGTAAGTTTCGAAAGAAAATGGCGTTTGGTCTACTTTGAACTTGAAATTTAGAGTAATATTGTTAATGAATGCGCATTGCAACAACTTTTCCATTTGATCTGGAATGAATACGTTTTGGTATTTTTTCGATTCGACGCAGTCTCGTGATTATGGTCTGGATTTATCTACATGAAGTAACTTACATCGGATTCCAGCAGCGTCTGCCAATATAATCGTATTGAAGTGTGTTGACATCGGCGTGCGTGTTTCTGTTCTGTCATTGAATGATTCAGATCATAATGTGGGAAAAATATGATATCTTTCAATTGCAATTATCGAAAAGACGCTGTGGATTTTAATATTTCATTTTGAGTGCAGTAAGGAGGATATAACTGCAGTTGGAATATACTCGAAATTACAGTACAATTTCGAAATGTGTAATCAAGCTTGAGAACCCATTACATGGCTCATGTAATTCGGATTTGCAGAACTATGAAAGAACATTTTGAGGAAATTCAGGATGTAAAATTGTAAGTATATTTTTGCCATTTTATTACCAGCTAAAGAAGACAGTTTATGTCTTATAACTTGCATGTTATTGTGAGGACCCTGTCTGGCGTCTATAGCTAGCCTCAATCTGAAACATTGTATTAAAAAAGTTAACGCGGAATGTGCCAAAGCTGCTGAAAACATTTGCTGGTGTGTGGCAGTCCATGAAATATCTTCTTTAGTTCATTCAGAAAAAAATTGTTTGTTTACATTAGAAAGTAGTTTCTTTATTCGCGTGCATTTAGTATGAATTCAGCGCGAGCGTGCAATATCGGGAAATACTAAACGATTCTGACAATGTAAAGATAACGGAGAAAAAAAATGAGCATAAAATAATAACAGGTTAGTGTTAGGACTGGTCGGCCTAGTGTGAGGATGCTGTGACTTGGGTGGACATGATGCCACATGTCTGCGGCATGATGCCTCAGTGCTAAACATCACTATAAAATGTCACAATGCAGACATCGTAGCGATACCACTAAAGTTGTTAAAGCTACGTTAAAATTTAAGAAAAGCAGGAACTTTAAAGTAAATTGGTGCTTCGTATGCTTTATTTTGTTTATTGGACTTTAAATGATATTTTCATCGTGTGAGAACATGCCAAGTGTTATACAGAAATATACGACTTTGATGCCCATTACAACCCCCGCCCCCGTACAGTACAACTTAACAAGAGAATAGATGTAATCACCTCTACTGTCGTTTATTTTGTTTTTACTTTCATGTATATTCTCAATGTTTTGCAAATATTACAAGTGCCCGATATTTCTAGCATTATATCCAGTTCCGCCAAAACCGTACAACGTGAAAAGACGGAAGAATAAATCCGACGAGGAGAAACGTTACATGCTCAATGCTAATAAATGTTACATAAAACTTCAGATTATGAACGAAACGTCCAATAGCTGCTGCAAACATTATCACTACTAATGTTGCGCACGTACCTGCAGATAAAACGTGTGAATGCCTTAGATGACTGAATACCCCAGGTCCCTCAATGACGATAGAATCATGGGCATATTCATAACAAAGGCATCAGGCATGACAATGATAACTCATGGCTTAGTGCTTAATAGAATGACGTGATGTTATTTCTGTTACTTATAGCCTAGATGGATATTAGACATTATGACACAGTGTTACGTATATGTAATTTAATTACTTTTCCGTTAGTTTTAATTTTTTATTTTATTTTCATTTCATTACATGTTATTGTAATGATAACTTTATTCACTGAATTAGACTTTTTTTTCGGAAAATTCAGTTTTCTTTTTATCCTGATTTAAAACCCAGTAGTGTTGCTACATTGTATTTTTAGCTGAAATAGTTCCTGACCTTGATTCTGAATTCGTAAACACAGAGTGAAAATCATTGTTCGTAATCAAGGTCACTCTTGGCTTGCGTCAGCTCGGTTGTAAACAGACTTTTCTTTAATTTTTTTATTATTGAATCTTATAGTAAGAATCGTTCAGTACAATCGAACCCGTAAATAGCCTACGTTCTAATTGACATATTATTTTACTGCGTTGTTCGGACCAAGTGATCACGTGACCCATCACGGGGTCTAAACTGCGTTTTAGTTAAGGGTTAAAACAGATATTTTGTAGTGAAATAGTCAGTCGTAATTTACACCTTCAGAGCTCAAGGTGTTTTTATTGTTGATGCCAGTTTGATTTAAAGTTCTTATATTTTTGGGGATTTAATACTTTATATTCCCTGGAATATACCAGTGATCATAAAAGTTCTTGGACAAAGACATTGAGTGGAAATTATTAGGAATTCTAAAGCCAGAATATTATTCTTGATTCATAAAATTCAACAAGGAACTGATGACACAACAACACAGGACAGGTTATAGAGGACGTCATAGCCTTCCATCCTTAACTTCACCGGGATTCGAACTTGGATTCATTTAGAACTTTTTAGTGATAGGACTTATATTTTTAAATTCTAGGATTAATTTTTGGATTAGATTCACAAGCCATAAGTCCTTTTTAATATTTTTACCTTGTTTTCTAGGGAAATAAATTATTTTTGTTAAATTTTACAAAACTTGTTTGCTTCACTCTACTTTGTTACTTTAGTATGAGCCTACACGCCGAAAAAAGTTGGGGGCTCGCTCGGATATATGAATTTTGGCAAAAATATTTCAGAAAATTGTTTCTTGAAATGTAATTTCCCCTAGTTGTCAGATATTTTTACATCCCAAGTACTATTGCACATTTTGATTGACATAATTAGTGAAATCAACAGCCTTTATCACAATGTCATCAAAAGTGGAGACTTTTCTTTCTAGTCCTACTCAGGAGCAGTTGGATAGTTAGAAAAAAAGATGAATTGCTTGAACTTGCCAGAAAATATGATCTTTCTGAGGCAAAATCTTCCTTAACGAAGCAAGAAATAAAAAACATTTTTATCCAAAGTTTGGTAGAAAAGAATGTTTTCGATTAAAGTGTTTTGGGTTCGATCACTAAGTCTGTATCAGACTCTGACATAAAAGAAAACGAATTGAAATTACACTACAGGATGGAATTAGTGTTAAGGAAGCTCGAACTTCAGAAAGATAAAGAAGAGAAACAAATGCAGCTGCAATTGGAAAAAGAAAAAGAACAAATTCAGTTACAGAAAGAACTAATGCAATTACAATTGGAAAAAGAAAAAGAAGAAATGCATTTACAGAAGCAAGAGAAACAAATGCAGTTACAATTAGAAGAGAGAGAGAGAGAGAGAGAGAGAGAGAGAGATAAACAAATGCAATTAGAAGAGAGAGAGAAAGAGAGACAGATGCAATTGCAAAGAGAGAAGAATGAAAGGGAATTTCAAATTAAGTTAAAAGAAATAGAGCTGGCAAGTGAAAGGCAAATTTCCACTTTACAAAGAAATTCAGGTTTTGATATTACAAAGAATATTAGGTTACTGCCCCCTTTTAGATAAAAAGAAGTAGACAAATATTTTCCTCGTTTTGAAAAAGTGGCTCAAAATTTGAAATGGCCAAGGGAGCATTGGACTCAATTACTATAATGTGTACTTATTGGCAAGGAAAGTGTTATTTACCATTCAAGGTCAGTTCATCAAGGTGCTGACTATGATCTGGTTAAGGAACTCATCTTAAAGGGTTATGAGTTAGTCCCTGAAGATTGTCGCGTAAAAATTAAGGAACTATCAAAAAGAAGCTGGACAAACTCATGTCGAATTTGCAAATGGAAAAGAGCAGTTATTTGATAGATGGTGCATAGCCAAGAAAGTTGAACAAGATTGTGAAAGTCTCAAACAACTTGTATTACTTGAAGAGTTAAAAAAACTGTGTCCATAATAACATTAAGACCTATTTTGACGAGCATAAGATCGAAACCTGGAAAATGCTGCTCGTGCTGCTGATGAGTATTCCTTAACTCACAACGTTCCTGTCGTAGGCAAGTCATTCACCCAGCAGTCTACTGGTAAAAAGATATTTCAGCCTAGTACGACTCCTTCTAAAACTCAATCTGGCACAACTTTTAAAAATTAAGCTACTGATAAACTTGATTCAAAGTCTGTCTCTTTCAACGTGTCCATATTGTACGAAGAAAGGACACGTTATTTCTGATTACTTCAAATTGAAATATAAGCATCAGAATCAAGATAGACCTATCCCAAATGCTCTTTTTTCTAAGAGGTCAAGGTCAGGCTCATGTATTGAAAGCAATACATTTGTTGGGTCTAATAAACCTCAGTCTCAGCTTATTATGGAGAATTATGAACCATTCATGTCGAAGGGTTCTATATCACTCTTGGGTGATTTGGCCAACGCCATCCCTATTAAAATTAAAAGGGATGCAAGAGCTTATCAGAGTCTTTTATTATCAGGTACTTTGCCTTTTACTGAGAAGTCTTATTCTAATAAGAGTGTTCTCATTCATGGATTAGAGTACAGCTTTGTTAATGTTCCTCTCCATTGTGTAAATTTGTCATCAGACTTAGTTTCAGTACATGTAACAGTCGGAATAGTGCCTTCTTTAACCGTTCAGGGCATTCATTTATTACTAGCCAACGACCTAGCTGGAGACAAGGTTTTTTTAAATCCACTTGTAACTGACAAGCCATCCGTGGATCAAAATGTTGATCCTATTGAAAAAGAATTCCATGATTTATACCCAGCTTGTGCAGTTACCAGAGCTATGGCAAAGAATGCTCTTGAGAATGATCTCGATAAGGAAAGTGTTCCTTTAGCTGACACATATATTTGTCAGGCTTTTGATGAGATCACTTTCACTCCTTGTTTGGATCAATCAAAAGGTATTGATCACACTGATCCTCTTTAAACTATATATTCTCTTTTTCTAATCAGGGTGACAAACGATAATCACTTGTCGTCGAACAGGAAAAAGATCCTGAGATCTCCTGTTTGTTTTAGGGGGCCATTAGTGAAACTGAAGCCACTGAAGTACCTGTTTGCTATTTCATTAAAAATGGAATTCTTATGAGAAAATGGAGACCTCCCGAGGTACCTGCTGGTGACAAGTGGTCAGTGAATTATCAAATTGTAGTTCAAGATCTTACATACAGGGAATACTTACTCTGGCCCATGAAACTCCAATGGCTGGTCATTTAGGGATTAATAAGACTTATCACAAGATCTTGACTCACTTTTATTGTCCAAAAATTAAAAGCGACGTATGTAAATACTGTCGATCTTGTCATACTTGTCAAATGGTAGGAAAACCCAATCAGAAGATACCTAAGGCTCATCTGCAACCAATTCCTGCATTTGACGAACCATTTAGTAGAATTATAGTAGATTGTGTTGGTCCCTTATCTAAGACCAAGTCAGGCACCCAATACTTGTTGACCATTATGTGTGCGTCAACAAGATTCCCAGTAGCATTTCCTTTGAGGAATATTAAAACAAAAACTGTAGTAAAAGCTTTCATAAAGTTTTTTACTCAATTTGGCCTTCCCAAATCTGTCCAATCGGATCAAGGGTCAAATTTTATGTCTGAAATTTTCCAGCAAGTTATGTATGAATTAGGCATTCAACAATTCAAATCTTCTGCCTATCGCCTTGAGAGCCATGGGGCTTTAGAAAGATGTCATCAGACTTTGAAGAATATGATTCGGTCATATTGCTTTGATACGGGTAAAGATTGGGATGAAGGCATTCATTTACATTTGTTTTCTGTTAGGGAGTCCGTTCAATACTCTTTAGAATTAAGACCCTTTCAACTAGGTCTCGGACTCACTGTGCGTGGACCATTGAAGATGTTGAAAGAGAATATTCTTTCTAAGGAAGATACTGAACTGAGTCTTCTTGACTATGTTTCTAATTTTAAGTAGAAGTTGTCAAAGCCTTGTGAGGTCGCAAGAGCGAATCTGCACTCTACTCAGTCAAAAATGTAATTAAGATATAATAAAAACTTAAAGGAAATGAGTTTTCAACCTAGTGATAGAGTCCTGGCTCTCTTGCCCATTCCACAAAAGACCCTTTAGGCCAAGTATTACTGTCCGTACACGGTTGAAAAGAAAGTAAATGATTTAAATTACATCATAACTACTCCTGGGAGGCAAAAATAAAAACACCTTTGCCACATTAACATGTTAAAGGAGTATATTGAGAGAGATAGCCAGGTAAATCATGCAATTAATTTAGTTGTACCTGTCCCACTCACTGAGGATTTAAGTGAAGGAATTCAATCGGACTCTACTGATTTTGGAGCGACAAAATCTTCGGAATTCAGAAATTATGAATGATCTGGACCAGAAACTTTCGCATTTGCAACAACAAGAAAGGAATGAATTCAACAGTTATTATTTTAATATGAGCACTTATTTCCAGATGTTCCTACGAGGACAAACAAAATTTTCCCTGACGTTGAAATTGTGAATTATAAACCAGTGAAACAACACCCATACAGGCTGAACCCTCTCAAAAAGGAATACTTGAAAAGAAATTCAGTATTTGTTGGAAAATCATTTCATAGAGCCCAGTAAAGGTGACCGGAGTTCACCATGTATACTTGTTCCGAAACCAGATAAAACTTTCGGTATGCGCACTGATTATAATAAGGTGAACAGTGTGACAAAAACAGATTCATTTCCATTACCAAGAATCGATGACTGTATTGATAAAATTGGAAATGCCAAGTATGTCACCAAATTTGACCTTCTGAAAGGATTTTGGTAAATTCCACTAACGGAAAGGGCAAAGGAAATATCGGAATTCGTGACTCCAGACGGACTTTATCAATATAAAGTAATGCCGTTCGGGATGATGGGTTCCTCAAGTACCTTTCAACGTTTGATGAATATGATAACCACTGGTCTAGATAATTGTGATGCTTACACTGATGATGTCATTATCTACAACAACACCTGGAAAGAACGTCTAGCAAAAGAAATCGGAAATTGTTTGACAGACTCATTGATGCAAGTTTGACAATTAATTTATCTAAAGGTGAGTTCTGCCGTGCTTGTGTAACATTTCTAGGCCATATTGTGGGACATGGATAAGTTGAACCTATAGATGCTAAGGTCAAGGCGATCTCTGAATTCCCTTTGCCTGTCAGTAAAAATCAACTGATGCGATTTTTAGGTATGGCTGAATACTATCGGAAATTTAGTTCCAGTTTTTCCAATATTGCTGAACCCATGACAAATGTATTGAGCAAGAAAAACAAGTTTCTTTGGACTGAAAAATGTCACGAAGATTTTGACAAATTAAAGGCCATACTTAAAAGTGCACCACTTCTTACAGCTCCAAATTTCATGCAATATTTTAAATTATCTATTGATGCAAGTGATGTTAAGATTGGAGCAGTATTGATTCAAAAAGAGAGAAATTGTTTTGATCATCCAGTGTGCTATTTTTCGAATACATTAAATGAGCACAAAAGAAATTACTCAACAATCGAGAAGGAATGTTTGACTTTAATTCTGGCATTACAACATTTTGAAGTTTACCTTAGTTCAGCTCCTTTTCTGGTTGTTGTGTTTAGTGATCACATTCCCCTTACCTTCATCGACAAGATGAAAAACAAGAATTAAAGATTATAAAGGTGGAGTTTGTTGTTAGAGGAATATAATCTCGACATCAGGCACATCAAGGGAAAAAACAATTTAACTCAAGATGCACTTTTCCATGTATAGAAATATTATTTCATGTACACTTTTTACCACATGTATAATTAACATATGGTCAAAAGAAAGCCTTATTATATAAATCTTTCTTTTTCTTTATGGGGGAAGTGTTACTTATATGTAATTTAATTACTTTTGCGTTAGTTTTAATTTTTTATTTTCTTTTTATTTAATTACATGTTATTGTAATGATAACTTTATTCAATGGGTTTTACTTTTCTTTTTTTCGGAAAATTCAGTTTTTTTTATCCTGATTTAAAACGCAGTAGTGTTGCTACATTGTATTTTTAGCTGAAATAGTTCCTGACCTTGATTCTGAATTCGTAAACACAGAGTGAAAATCATTGGTCGTAATCAAGGTCACTCTTGGCTTGCGTCAGCTCAGTTGTAAACAAACTTTTCTTTTTTTTTTATTATTGAATCTTATAGTAAGATTCGTTCAGTACAATCGAACCCGTCAAGAGCCTACGTGCTAATTGACATATTATTTTACTGCGTTGTTCGGACCAAGTGATCACGTGACCCATCACGGGGTCTAAACTGCGTTTTAGTTAAGGGTTAAAACAGATATTTTATAGTGAAATAGTCAGTCGTAATTTACACCTTCAGAGCTCAAGGTGTTTTTATTGTTGATGCCAGTTTGATTCAAAATTCTTCTAGTTTTTAGATTTAATAATTTACATTCCTTGGAAAATACCAGTGATCATAAAAATTCTTGGACAAAGACATTGAGTGGAAATTATCATGAATCCTAAAGCCAGAATATTATTCTTGATTCATAAAATTCAACAAGAAACTGATGACACAACAACACAGGACAGTTTATAGAGGACGTCATAGCCTTCCATCTTGGAACTTCATCGGGTTTCAAACTTTCATTCATTTAGAACTTTTTAGGGATAGGACTTATGTTTTTAAATTCTAGGATTAATTTTTTGATTAGATTCACAAACCGTAAGTCCTTTTTCATATTTTTACCTTGTTTTCTATGGAAATAAATTATTTTTGTTAACTTTTACAAAACGTGTTCGCTTCACTCTTTTTTTCTTTGTTACTTTTGTACGAGCCTACACGTAACACCAGTCAATCTTATTTAGTTCACTTTCCTAAGCAAATGGACGTTTTCCTACAAATGGAATTCCTCATCTCACAACAGAGACATTGAGGTGTTTCATTTTAACCGTCTGAACATCAAGCACTTTATAAAAAGAAGACTATTGTAGGAATTATGTGGATATATAACATATATGACACTCGCCAAATTAAATCTTTTTATAAGCACTTTTGATTTCGTGTGATTTAAGGATTTTATCAAGGTAAACTCAAATAACAGTAGATTTTGAGCAACATTTCCTCCAACATAGCTAACATAGTGTGAATTGCACAGGGTAAAACTCCAAACGAAAATACCCCTCCAAACCCCAATCCCTATCCTTTTCGGCTAAATTATTATGACCTTTGTTGTTGTAATGGACCTACAGTGTCATTATGGGATATGACAAACATGTCAATGTGCCTAAATTCATACTGTATGAAAGGAAAATTCAATGTTACACTTAATAAAGAGAGTCTTACCGTAGGATTGACTGCATTAGTTTCGTCATTTCAGACTTGGTTTCGTGCCACATCGTTGCACAGATATAGATAAGGGGCATCGTAGACACAGCTTTCTGTTTAGTTGATGGTCCTTGTATTGCAGCCGGGGTCTTCTTAGACAACAACAAAATGTTATTAGCGTATGTATAGAACGGCTTCCATTAGTGTTCAATAGATGCATTTATAAACTTTTATTTCAACAGGAAATCACGACGCTAGGTTATATATATATATATATATATATATATATATATATATATATATATATATATATATATATAAGTTTCTGTAACAGACGCTGTAAAGAAACTGTTAATGAACCGTTTATGATAATCGTCATAGTCCTTCTCGTTATGGTTCGCTCTCGAGTATTCCAACTTTGTGCCGTAGCCCTTCACTCCTGCAGCTGCCTGTCACGTGACATCATTCGAGGCTATGCGATGATTGCACCATTTAGTTCTGCTTTCGTGATGGCTTCTCCATAACAAGCCTTTGATAAACAAAATACAAAAGAAGTCGCAATGAACTTAATCTGAGCTATCTGGCGTTTTGATCTACGGTTTCAATGCCAGGATTCTGTGAGGTCAACATTATAAACTTGCGTGTGTGTGCTGGTGCGTTATCCTTATGCAAAAGGAAGATGCCCTATAAGGTTTGGATACTATTGCGAAAAAGCTCACTTAAATTATATCTGATTACTGTGGCTTATTATTGTCATTTGCTGTGATGTTCTCTGGCAGCATATGGTTCAAAATTATTCCTTGTGTGCTGAATGAACATAACCTTTCCAGTAAATTTGGAAAGACGTGCTTTCATCGGTGTGCTTCCATATACTGCTTTGTCTCTTACTCTCCAGTTCAAGGTAGTGCATGCAAATTTCATCACATGTAATGACCATATTATTTTGCAGATGTTATTCTTCTAGTTATAATAAATCTCCGCAGATCTTTACGCTTAAACTAAGTTGATTTTTATAAAGTCATATAGGCAGCAACTGGCAGCAACTGGCAGGAAGGCGCATTTATAATTCTTTTCTCATAATTTTTCCTCACTTCTGAATGAAATATCAAAACTTGTCTACTATCGCTCGGACAGTAACACATCTATCTTCCGTCATCTATACTTCCACATAATGGACTATATCTTTTGAAACCGATGTCATCAGCCTACCTTTCTTACAACATATTTAACGATGTACCCGCGATCAACAATTCGTTTCATGTATCTGCCAATTCTAGATTTAACACTTGCTTTAAGTCCATGAATATCATCCAAGTCTGGTTTATTCTTTATGAAGGTTTTATTGATCTAATTTTGCATAAATTTGTAATGACTCTCTGTTAAAAAACTGACATGTCTGTCGTTTTGCAACCGGGTCTTGCATGTACTTTATTGAGAAGATGACGTCAATAAGCAAATTAAAAGCAAGAGCAAGTCCTACATCGGGACGTTTCTAATTATAGACGGACGAAGGTGTATCCCGTTGGATTGCTTTAGTATGAAAATATCGCATTGTTTTAGAAGTTTTAGATCAACCCTCGTATACAAAATACATCAGATAATAAATTCTCGAGTTCCGATTGGATGTATCTCTAGATGTATAAAGGGTATAAAAGGGATCATGTCCTTGAGTCGGTTCACATATGTAAATAAATGATGAATGTATCACTGATTTTCCTATTAAATTAACAATATGGACATACGATGTTTGACAGCACATACGCTTACTTGTGCAAGGAGGTAATGTTTTCATTTTGCTGACAGTTGGTCTTTCAAGACCTTTACGATTGATCTTTATGGGCGGAAGACATTCTGGACAGGTCAATTTGAAGATTTCGAAAGATAGACTTCTACCCAAACTTCAGTACTTGTCAGCCTTTACTCCGACAAATACCACTTTCCTAATGCCCGCTAAGTTGACATCTGTCACTAAACAAGCCCTGTTTAACTGTCCGATTTAAGCAGCAACAGCGGCGATAAGAGTAACTTAACATAGGAGCTGAAGTTTTAGCAGTGGTAAAGTTGATTGAAAGATGACTATCTGGATATCTATCTGTCTATCGATCTATCTATGTATCTATCTTTCTGTCTATGAATATGCATGTGTCGTTTCTGTCAAACATATCTAAGTAGTTCCAATCTGCGTGTGCCATACGGAAATACTGATTGAACAGCTGTGTTGAATCCCAGATCAAGCATGTACGATTAATAACGCGTATGTAATACAAGCCTTTACATGACTAAGAATATACTATATTCATATGAAATGGTTTAGTGGAATATGTTATTATTATTATTATTATTATTATTATTATTATTATTATTATTATTATTATTATCGTCATCATTATTAAATGGCAGATTGTTTTCAACCTTGGCTTAAGTTCAATTTGCATAACTTCAACCTATCCAAACCAATTCTTCTTCTAAATTTCGTATGAACTGAACATGTCACCTACTGTCTCATATCTGCACTGCAGCAATGTAGTTGTAGACATATAAAAGAGGAAAGATTTAAGACCGATTATAATACATATACCGGGGTTAATGTTTTATTTTTTACAACTTCATTAATTATTTTACTAGTGTTGCTGAATTCATTGGTACAAATAGCATGTATGAACTGTGTGCATTTCCTAGATGAAAGCGACTAAAAATATTAATATAGCAAGCTCTCAACGGACTATAGTTATGGGATGGAATGATTTAATATCTCATATCGTTTGATTCTGTTAGCGATCTATTTGTAATCTTTTGCGCAGAATGTCGCCAATCGTCAAGGCCCACCGGAATGTTTTAAACCCACGATAATGAATTTATATGCAACAGACTGCAATTATAATGAAAGCTGTCCCAGACTATTTTTGGAAACAGAAATATATCACCCATTAAAATCTAGATCTGTGTGTCTCGTGCATCTGTTTATTTTTAACACTAGATGCATTTAGAGAATCGCAATGTTGAAACACAAACCATACACTTCCGTTTGAAATGTGATGCAGAAATATTTACAAGCATTTTACATTGATGGTACAACATATTCTCACTAAATAGTACTCTTGACAGCACAATTATTTACCTGGGGTGGCCTTGAAGACATAACATGTGAGAGCCTTAGATTAACATCATAACCTGATGTAGAGCTATTTGCATTATGTCATTCCAAGAAGCGTGTAAGTTACAATTTATTAATTATTGTACTTCAACTTTCCGTTTTAGTTACTACTCAACGGCGAAAATAAAGTGTTCATTCATTTTGTTGGTTTATTTATAATCAACATGTTCCCTAACTACCTTTTCGATCACCTCAATAGAACGTGTTTGGTTATGCAGAGTTATCTCCCGTGAGCTTAGAAATGGAATTTTCTTGCTTTCTTTTTCGTAATAGCTGTAGCCTCAAGATTACAGATGTATTTTCAAATTTAAGTTCTTAAACGTTTTGCACGTCTCTCATTTGATAGCACTTGTTAATAGGTTTCATAAGTCTACATCAAATTTAAGTTATATTGACTCTGAATGGACATTAACATTGAGCTGTATCTTTTATTGTTTTAAAAAGAATCAAAGTTTCATTCTGAATTCTGCTTTGATTTGTTTATCGGATTCTTGTTGTTGTTTCTTTTCAAAACCAACTGCATCTTGCGCGTTCTGGCGTTTCAATAGATACTTATTTTCCCCAAAAACAAAACAGATCGTCGCTGTAACACCATACTTAGCTTACCGCCATCAAGCATTCTCTTCATGTATGTTTTGTAAGTACTAAAGATTAATTGTGTGGATACACAGGCCGAATTTAAACAGGTATTGACCCCAATAATCCTAGAACCTGAAAACATATTTCCATCTAAATGGATGATGGTACCTAACCTGCCTCAGCTTTCATTCACTTTAAAATGAAAACTTAATCATACCGGAATGCCTTCCAAAAACTTAAGAAGTGTCCACATAGTGCAAGCGCTAAACTGAGCTCATAGTATGGTCCGACATGTAGTGTCTGTCGAACGTTGACCATCAACATTGCTTATATCGACCTCGTCTACACTATCTCTGTGTCAATTTATCTCAAAATCAGTATGAATGTTTCTCAGGATATGATCTTCCATAATTTAACTTTACAGACTCACGTAGCAGCGGTTTGGCCTCCACAATAAGGATATGTAAAAATCATTTGTAAATTTATCTCAAGAACACCATATCCAAATGGATTCAACATGGCAGGATATTTAGTACAACATTCCATCAAAATTCTTTTCGAGGTGGCTCCAATATAAAAGCTGTGGCTCCCTTAAGCATCAGATAGAAAACTTATTTTAAACTTTATCTCAAGAATGGCAGAAGAAATTTTGTTCACACCTAGTAAAAATAATTCTAAGGATATGTATGATAGAAATTGCATGCAATTTGTTTCATAGCAAAGATGATGACTGTGTAAGTAGCATGTTGAAAACCTGTTTTAAACTTCTTCAGAACTACTACATTTTAAGCTCTAAAATAATAGATAAAAACTGCAAACAAGTATGTTGGGGATATAAACACTTCAAGATAATCATGTGTTACGTGTAGGCTCGTACAAAAGTAACAACAGAAAAGAATGAAGTAAACAAGCTTTGTAAATTTAACAAAATAATTTATTTCTCTAGAAAAGAAGGTAAATATATAAAATAGGACTTTCGTTTTGTGAATATAATCCAGAAATTAATCCTAGAATTCAAAAATATAAGTCCTATCACTGAAAGTTCTTATTGAATCCAGGTTCGAATCTCGATGAAGTTCCAATATGGAAAGCAAAGACGTCCTCTATAACCAGTTTGTGCTGATGTTTCAACAGTTCCTTGTTGAGTCACCAGGAATATAATTCCGGCTTTTGAATTCCGAATAATTTAGTGAATGTCTTTCTCGAAGAATTTCGTTGAAGAAGTGTGTTCTCCAGGGGGAATAAATTATTTTAAATACGAAAATCAACTCAAAAGGCAACAACAAGATAAATACCTTGAGCCCGAAGGTATATATTTACGACTGATCAAATCCACTAGAAAATGTTTGTTTTACCCGAGATTTTAGATCACCTGATGGCTCACGTGGTCACTTAACTTGAACAGCGCAGTACAAAAAAAAAAATGCCAAATTGCAAGTAGGCTAGAATAGCCCTATCTAAGAATCAGATTCCCACACTAGAAATAAATTTAAAAATAAAACTGTTTACAACAGACTAACACATGGGCTGAACATGACCTTGGTAATGACCAATCATTTTCACACAGTGTTTACAAAATCGGAACCAAGGTCAAGAACTAGGTTAGCAAAATAATAAAATGAAGCAATCTAACTGCGTTGTTATCAGGTCAAAATAGAAACTGAACCTTCCGAAAAGAAGTCAAATCCAGTGAATAAAGTTATCATTACAGTAACGTAATGAAATAAAAATAAAATAAAAGATTTTAAAACTAACACACAACAAATTCCATTACATATACGTAACACATCCCGCATAAAGAAAAAGAAAGATTTAAATAATAATGCTTTCTCTTTACCAGATGTTAATTATACATGAGATAAAACAAAAAATACATAAGAAGAACTTCATGAATTATACAAAGTGTACATGAAATAATATTTCTATACACGGGAAAGTGGATCTGCAATTAAATTGTTTTTTTTCCCCTTGATGTGCCTCATGTCATGATTATATTCCTGTAACAGCAAACTCCACCTTAATAATCTTTGATTTTTATTTTTCATCTTGTCAATGAAAGTAAAGGGGTTGTGATCACTAAACACAACAACCGGAGAAGGAGCTGAACTAAGGTAAACTTCAAAATGTTGTTATGCCAATATTAAAGCCAAACATTCCTTCTCGATTATTCAGTAATTTCTTTGGTGCATATTTAATTTCTTATATAAATAGCACACTGGATGATCAGCACCATTTCTATCTTCTTGAATCAACACTGCTCCAACTCCTACACCGCCTCCATCAACAGACAGCTTAAAAGATTGACTGAAATTTAGAGCTGTAAGAACCGGCGCACTTTTAAGCATGGCTTTTAACCTGTCAAAAGCCTCCTGACATTTTTCATTCCAAAGAAACTTGGTTTTTTTCCCCTCAATAAATTTGTCAGGGGTTCAGCAATACTAGAAATATTGGAACAAAATTTCCGATAGTATCCAGCCATACCTAAACATCGCATCAGTTACTCTTTACTGACATGCACAGGGAAATCAGAGATAGCCTTGATCTTGATATCTGTATGTTTTACTTTAGATCAAGAACTTGGATAGCAAAAAAATAAAATGTAGCAATCGAACTGCGTTGTTATCAGGTCAAAACAGAAAACTGAACCTTTCGAAAAAAAAGTCAAATCCAGTGAATAAAGTTATCATTACAATAACGTAATGAAATACAAATAAAATAAAAGAGAATTTAAAGCTAACACACAAGCAATTAAATTACATATACGTAACACATACAAGGAATGCGATAAAAGACAGAGATAATGTATTACTTAGCAAAGTTTAAAAAATTAAAAACAATGGTAAAAGATAAAATCAATATACATACGGTCACCATTTTTTATATAAACTCATTCATTGAAAATGTCGAAGACTTTTGCCGGTGGCAAAACGTCATACAGCCTCTCAACAGAATTTATATAAAAACATCTATCTTCCAGATTTGAAGAGTGTACACTCCATAAGAACGCATTCCTCTAGCTGTGACGGGACATTCATAGTAGCTATTTGTAAAAGCTATTTTCAGTTTCTCTGTAACGGATGACACTAGTTTGATCCTGTACAAGCTGAACAATTCTTACCACCTTGCCAATGATTAAAAAGTTTGATTAAATTTAATGAGAATGTTTCTTAGGACATGTTTAACGTTGTGGCTTCCTAGGTATCAGAGGAAATCCCCATTTGCCACTTCCTCTCCCGAAAAACCGAGCACATTTTGATGAAGCTTGGTAGGATAATGTAATGAGAAATGCTCTGTATTAATGTGTTAGAGATGCCTCCCATAGCACTGGAATCGATTCCGTAGCAGCCAAACGAACATCCTATTTTGAACTTCTTCTCCAGAACAACGGAACCAATTTTAGTCAATCTATGTAGTAGGATTTCTTATAACCGCTCTATTAAATACGTGTACGGGATAGCTCGTCTTGACATGTCGTGACTTCAGTAGCAACCATTGTAAAACGTATGTTCAAAATATTCTCCACCAAGGTTGAGACAGCTTTTATTAACATTTGTAGTCACAAACGCTTAGTGCAGGTTCTATGGTTTGAAAGATAGAGACAATATTTCGAAGCGGTTACTGGATCCATTGTCAACAGCTAAATTACGGTTATACTCAAATCGTTTCAATATCTTTAATTTTCTATACTTTATAAGTACTTTTAACATCTCTATCTTTAAATCTCATCTCTTGCAGGCTGCATGGGCACGTCTACTTTCAAGGGTTTCTCTCCCCAACTGTTTTGGCTGCAGTAATATCTTTTTATTTTTGACCTTACATTTTATTCGGCACTATGTAGCCAGTATTGTAATGATATGTCGTTAAACCAAATTCACACATACGCGCAAGGTTACCTCATATAATGAAAACAATCAACCCATTTAGTTCAGAAATAAATGTACTCTTCTGCTTTAACTTATACCGTCGAGATAATGGAGAAATGTTTGAATCGGTCTTTGATAAGACCACCACATTGTCTACAATGACAAATCTGTAAACGTAGCTAGCTATATCTAAGGGTGGGTGGAACATCAATATCGATAATGGCTCGTTAACGTTTAGAACAGTGCGGATGAAACAGTCAAATTAAGTAACCTTTGGTTGTATTTGTCATTATTATTTAATTGCAACCCCGATATATACGAGCTGTTTGAATGTATTTTGTGGTTAAGTTTCTTCTGCATCAAACGTAGAGAAGTCACTCTTACGAAAATTAGCAAAACACCTACCTTTCCGGTTACTTTATCTTCTTCCAGTCGTTTTCTGTTAAGTGGTATGCACTGGCCAAGAAGAACCCCACAGTAGACAGACCTAGCGAATAACCTGTTAGAAAATACAAAACAAACTACTGTGTTTCCAGTTCTTGAAACTATTTGAGCATGGCATTCAAGAACAAGATCACAAGCCAATATGAGACGTTTCACTGAGATGGTGTCATTAAAGTTACAGGCAGACAGGTTTTCGACATTTTCGAGTTTCGAGAAACAAAGCCTGCCCTTACCCCAACCCCCACCCCGATCAAAAGCCTTTCCTTGACAAGTAATCATTCTTAAATATATTCCAAACAATAAAAACACTACCACTGCCTGTTTTAAAGTAAACTTATTATGTCTGGAGTTAGATTTATTGATCGAAATGCTGATTGAAAAAACTTGCGCACTAGTATGGTGACTTGCAATTTTCTGTACGAATATTCACGCATATAAATAACTCTGGAATAAAAGAGAGGGAAAAACATTCAGAAATATGCGTTTTTGATTTATCTATTAGCATGAGACTGTACATTCAGACCTAATACAACGTGATGCCGATATAATTTATGTATACTTGCACGATTGTACCTGATTATGACGTTGTTATGTACATAAACAAAGAGAATTATCAGGGCATCAAAACTATCCAGAACGGAGACTTGATAAGGATAATACTTACTTATCCGATTTCTGAATGTACTTTTTCCCTGGTAACCATATATGGTAACTTATTTTAGAAATGAGACGTATCCAAGAATACCTGCAATAAGAAATATTTTACAGCATTCTATTAAAATCATAGAAATGGTTTTGTTATCATAAATCAATAGCCAAGCTAGTCTCTTGAACTAACTTGGACTTTGTGCGTCTACAGCTAATGAAACAGTGTACTGTAATTTAAGTTGGCAACGTCGATAATACCGAGTTTAAAATAAGCAAGTGAATCACATCTAACGCAATGCCTAATACGGGTAATTTTTCGCACAGGAAATACAATGTAGTTATGTACTTATCATGCCAAGTTCTAAATGATTCTGTCCGAACACAGGATGTTCACATTATGAATCTTCATACTGAATCGAGCGGAATGGTTACACAAATATAATTAGTAGTATTGGTATTTATATTTTCACTATATTTACATAATATCAAGGAAGCAATAAATTAGTGAACATAGAGAAAGAAATTTCGAGATTGAGTGAATTTTGTACCTGTCCACACATGTTTAAGAATAAACCAACGGTTTATATTGTTTCTGTTACAGTTCTTAGAACTTTATTGTTACTATGGTATGGTTAAAAGCACTTTCCCAACGTGTTATTCGATCACTTCGATTTCAGATGTGAACCCTGATATCCATTAGATTACGAGTGCTCACACTTTGCACATATGAAAATAGTAAATTATCATGACAGCAAGTGTTTCCAGGATCTTGTGCTTTGTATGTTTCTTAAGAAGAAACAGTAACATTTAAATATTTTGCAGTACATACCTGCCACGATGATCATTCAATAATGAGAATTCTCCACATACCCGGTCATCTTAAGGTATTTGTCTGACCAGAAAGGGAATGGTAGATCGCATGTCTGACTATTTTCTTGAACACTACGATCCATATATGCAACCAAAACCCCTATGGCTACTGGTGATGATATGGCCAATGGGAGTGACATACAGGCTATCTGAGCAAGAATAGTGCAACCTATTTTGGCGGCCTTGTAGCAAAGGCCGCTGCAAACAATGCTAACTATAGATATTATTATTGGCAAGTAACTATCACAATGTCCGAATGACGGAGCCGAGGTAAAATTTGTTCTTCCCACCGGCGAAACCAAAACTCAATTTTGAGTGGATAGATTATACGAATTTCCAAACAGGGTGTTCATGCACTCGATGCCATTTTGACAGGGAATGCCAAACCCCAGTTGCGGGAAAATGAAAGTGAGTAATATTTTCCACACATTTCCTGCAATCTTGAACTTTTTTCTCCTGTTTTGTATCTCGCTGATGTACCGTGCGAATTTCCCAAAGAGGATATCTTTCTCTCCTTTAATATTTAAATAATTCTCCCACCAGCAAAGTGACACCAGAATTGGCGATAGTACCAAAAACAAAACTGTTTGAAGATAGCTGAGGTCTATTTGTTTTTCTAACACATAATGACTGCACGTTAACGCTGCAATGAAAACAAAATACGTGTTAAATGTCTCAAAGCTCAGTTATAGAAACCTTGAAATCTATCCCAAATTTCCAATGCAACTTGTAAGCATTTCTAAACAAATGGAGAACTAATGAATTTAAACGTTAAAATTGTTTCCAATTTCTCTTTCAAGAATTCAAACTAACTGTGGATCGGATTTTGCAAGATATTTTTTTTTTATATAGACACAAAGTAATTTGGTATTCAGTCCTAGTTTCAATAAATTTGTATATTGTTCACCGTAGAGGTTCCTAAGAGTATTTTAATTAATTCTTCCTTTTTGATAGATGGACAGTTGTCCGGGTTCCAAAAGCGAACCGGTGTTTCCTATTGCAAATGTAACATCATCGATATTACTGGCTGATTCCACAATAAACTATTCTGTGTTCAAAATCAATGTTGTTCTTCATCAAATCAACAACATTTACTTCATAAATATCACAACAAAATATTCTGAATATTGAATAATAATAATAATAATAATAATAATAATAATAATAATAATAATAATAATATTCTTGTCAACATACATCCATGTCAGTTTATATAAGAACAGTAAGAACATGGCTACTACTACTACTGCTACTACTACTGCTACTGCTGCTGCTGCTGCTGCTACTAGTAATACTACTAATAATAATAATGTGTGTGTGAATTGAAATTTTAAAGTAGCTTTAACAATTTTTCAGTCATATTGCTAAGTTGTCTGCTATGTGGCAGTTTATGGTGATCTCTAGTACTGGAGCATCACGCCGCAGACATGTAGCATGATGTCCCATCCAGTCACATTATCCTAACATCAGGACGACCAGTCTTAACACTAATCTCTTAATGCTGAGCGCCAAGCGATGCAGCTGTTAGTACCATTTTCATAAGTCCCTGATATGACTCGGCCGGGTTTCGAACCCGCGACCTCCCGCATCCGAGGAGGATGCTCAAACCACGTATGCCACCGAAGAGGTTGATCATATAATTATTATGAATATTATCATAATTGAACGTTAATTCTCTGCCAAAACGGCAGGAACATTATTATTATTATTATTATTATTATTATTATTATTATTATTATTATTATTATTACTTCTTCTTCTCCATCATATGACATTGCTAGTAGTTGTAGTAGTAGTGTTATGATTATTATCATATTATTTGTTGTAGTCATAGTTTGTAACTAATCTAGGTCTTAAAATATGCAACCAAAAGAACGTGAAAACAACCATTTACGTTAAGTTCAACAAACAATTTATTTCCCTAGAATACTAAGTGAACATTCAAGACACCAAAAGTATTCTGAATTAAATCGAAAATAATCCTAAATATACGATTACACGTCCAAAGTATAGAATGTACTGTATGAATTCTAATGGTCTTGAATGTCCTCATGCTCCCCAGTGATAGAATCCAAAATGTCTTTGAAGGAGTTATCAATAACTCCAAAGTAGTGATTTTGTTCAAACAACCAATGAACACTTTGTAATTCCAATAATTAAATTGTTCCTTTGTCATAACGATTTACAGCGATCTGATTGGCCAGGACCTTTTGATTTATTTTTTGTTCATACCTGTACGAACCCATTTTTTAAGCCACGCCCACCGGCACTGCTTTTGTTCACATAATACTCAATGAGGACTATATTTAGAATATAGGATCACTTGAACTCAGAGTTCTTACGTAAGATTTTAATTTTGAAGCAAATACTGGACATTGTATCAAATAAATGAGATATCTTTGCCAATACTACAATAAAGATACACTTTGAATCAATATAAAAGTATTGTCTACGTATATATCTTGATGTGAAAGACAGCGGTACCGTGTGAAATTCATCACTGTGTGTATGTATTTAATGTACGATATAAATATATGTATACCGTTATAATATGGAAATTTGACATTTATTTTGTAGAATAAATTAAAATAAAATAAAATGAAAGAGAAAAATAATTTGCGGTCACATGCGCGTTCGAACCCACAACACAATGCTTTATCCATACGAGCTACACAAACTCTTAACATATGATGTATTTGATAATGCATAAAAACCTGTATAATTCCCATACATAACATTTTAATCATGAATCATGTATTTGATTTTTTTTCAAATCAAGGAGATGTCTTTGCTAATGATACACATGAAATACACTTGAAATGAACAAAGAAACATCGTCTGCTTACAACACGGTACCGTGCGAAATGGCATTTTGCACATTGATTTGTATACAGTCCTAAACATTAATGGTAACTGTTTTGCCTGAAAACAATGAAACAGCTTTTGTGGACGATGGTTTATATCGTGCAAGTACGGATTTTGATATTTGAAGTGGTGGCCTCGTTTCAAATGAGAAGTGGGCGTGGCTTAAAAATTAATGCTATTGTCTGTTTGTCTGTCTGTATTTATATATATATATATATATATATATATATATATATATATATATATATATATATACGAATCTTCACTGTTCTGTATTACTGAGTCTAATAAATGAAATTCAAAATATGATTAAATAAAAGAATGCTATTAAATTGAGTTTATTGAACTATTTATGCTGTCGAATTTACCTTTAAGGATTGACGGTATATTTTTTTAATTCTGCAAAATATGAACCGAAAAATCGCTGTGAGAACTTTGCATGATTCGCGGATCATGCAGTTTGGACAGCATGTTTTTGCTCATACATCCTTGAATTTTTAAAAACAACAGTCAGTCCTTAAAGGGATAAATTTTAACAAAAATATTTCCTTCTGTAGTTACTTCTAAACATAACTGCATACTCTAATCATAGATTCACAAAGACTGATATGAAACAGGAATGAATAATTGTTTACCAACCCTCTTTGTTTGCATATACCCACTTGACTTAAAACGCAATAGATTTCTCCGGAAAATCCAAATTTCTGATGGAAAATTCCTCCAAATTGTAAACATATTAGCTTCCAGAAACTTCTAAACTCGTAAACAAGGTTTAGGTTTTGACGTAAAATTTTAGTAAATATCTTTAAAATCATGTCACAAGTCAGGTAGGTAAAAACCCTACCCTCAATCACTGACAAAAGTCAAGCACATAATATAAGCTAAAAATACATAACAATTTATAATAACAATTGATATTGCTATTATTGCTCCTAAATAAAATTAACACACACCGATCGCTGTTATTTGTAGAAGGACACCAATTATTAGCACCGCCCTTAAAATGCCAGAAAGAGATGTGTGCGTGGGACGGCTTACGGTACCAAGGAGTCCAGGCAACCCTGCTACTTGAAAACAAATCAGTACACAAGCAAAGGGATCAAGGCTTGGAAGAACGACAAATGCAAGCATACAGAGTCCCAAGGAATGTAACATCTCCACAATCATTACCTGCAAATAATTATAAAGAAGCTGTAGTAGTAGTGGTAAGTAGTAGTAGTAGTAGCAGTAGTAGTAGTAGTAGTAGTAGTAGTAGTATTGATAGTATTAGAGCATACTAAGAATTATGCTGTAACGTTTTAAAGTCAGCTTGTTAAAATTAAAATAAAATACAAAAATACAAACACTCATCCCTTTTTGAAACTAGGCATCATGTGTAATTTTCATTCTCAGTTTGACAATACTGGAACATAACAAACGTTTTCACTGATGCCCGTATTTTCAATCCTCGTTAATGTTAATGATACGTGTACATTATAAAGATACTTAAAACTCTGAACTGTAGATATTTTCAATATGTTGACAATATTTGTCATGAACGCTGTTTTTGTTAGATTTAGGATATTAATGGGTCGTGATATCTAAGTTTCAACAATGCCTTCAATGTGGAACCATATTCCAAAATATGACGAAATTGCTGCCTTGAGAGGTTTTGATGACGATCAAAGATTTAAGATAGGAGGCTGTATCTATAAACCTGCTTGAATTGGTGCCGTAGAGTGTTGTAAAGGAATTAGCAACCTTGTCCCTATCTTTCAAGCCGTCTTTATAAAGGACGTAGGAACACGGTTAAGAAACCCTCTTATTTCATGGAATTTGTATTCTAAGAAACAAGTAGATTTATAGAGGACATTTTGCTATGACAAATATCAAATATTATCTGATAAGCCTGTAATAACAAAGATGTTAATTTGGCTGTAGAAATTTTGTCATAACTGGTAAGGTTCATCTTTTACAGATTTAGATGAAGATGAATTCATGTTCCGTAAGTGTCGAATGAAATTTGGTTTCTAATTTTACAAGGTTTAACATTTTAGGTCCAAAGATTTCATCACAAGCTAGGTTTGATGAAATATAAGATGGATTGGTTGTGTAGTGAACAGATAGTTTGTTTCATTGGAGATAAAGTACCACTTCATTCACATTTACGTAGAGGTTTTTTGATCTGGAAGTTTTAAATTTTCTCACACAGCGCCTATATCCCTGACTGTGTATCGGACCAAGCAACTGCAGGTTAGATTTCTGAGTGCATCAGTACACGATCGACCATAGTCAAATTTAGTCATTCTGAAGTCCGTTATCGTACTACGGCATTGTATAACCGAGGTAAGAACTTCATGTATCCTATCTAATGCATGTATGTGACTATGCGTGTATCCTAAAAGCCGAAGAAAATTAGACTGCGGTCAGGAGTAAGTCCTAAATGTTGGTCTCTTTCAGATCAAGGATAAGAGAACAGAAACTCTAAGTTTCAAGTTTCAAGACCAGAAGACCAATTGTGCTTGTTTGGCTTGTAAATTAACATTGAAAGTTCAAAGTAGTTTGTTCAATTCAAGATACATGGGGGCGATTTACATTTATCGTGCATTCCTGATGCTTTTGCAAATAAATTATATCAGTTAAATGGAACGATAGTTCTTGGGGTCTGAATGATACTTCCCAACTGATATCACTTTTGGATTACCGAATTGTATCAACGCCACGTCACATGTAATAGACTCTAGCAAATATTTACTGATATAGAGTACATTTATGTTAAATGCTTATGGTCACGGATATTAAGTCCTTACTTTCTTCACATGCATAAATTGCATTGTATATAATATACAGTCCATAATAAGTACGTTTGCAGATTATACAAACTCTATCTTACCGCAGATAATCCAGGTGTAACCACTCATAATCTCAACTCTGACTTGGAAAAATGTCTCAGTGGGCAAATAATCAGCTTATATCTATCAACCTCTATAACTGAATCCATGACAATTTCAAGGAACATTAATAACCCCTTCCATCCACCAGTGGATATTCTCAAGTTGGCGGGTACAAATATCTTACTCTCAAATCACTATTCATGGCACAAACAAATATACTACATAAAGGAAAAAACGTGGACAAGAATTAATGTAATGAGTAAACTCAAATTCCAACAGGACAGGAATTTCTTGAAATTATTTTTACGTCTTTTATAACACCATGTTTGGAATATGTTTATGTGACTTGTGCCAATTGCACATTGCTCAAGAGAAGGAGAACTCGAACAAATACAAAATGAGGAAGTCAGAATTGTGACTGGTGCAACAATATTTGCATCCGTAGGAGCGCTACCCCGAGAAATAGGATGGTAGCAATGAATAAAGACAAAAATAACCAAAAAAAAAAAACACTAAAAGGACAACAGCTTCAAGCCCTACCTATCTCACATCTCTGATTCTACTTGATGTTAACTGATTTCACTCGCTGTGACTTATGTAATGTAAACAGTTCAATTTGTTCACGCTAGAACAAGTTTTATTACAACCCATGTCTTCATTCCACGTGTCGAGAATGGAATATATTATCTACTAAGACTAGGCAAAGAGACTCCATTCTTCAAAAAACACATTAACTACTCATGAAAACATGCTACCTACTCATGACACTTATATTCCCATACCCTGTCATTGAGGTACAAGGAAATTTCAAATTCACCATGCCGAATTGGAACATATTGCAGTCCACCCAATCAATATTTATTTGCATAGAATAACCACTTTGAAGATGTAGTCAGTAGAAGGTGTACAACACTTCCTCTTATCTTACGTTATTAACAAGAACAACGCATCGAACTATTTCAATCCGTCACTCTGTATGGTACTTTAACTTTAAATTTATATGGTAATTTCACTTTAAATACCTACTTGAATGGTGTTACAACGCTATCGTATGAAGTAAAGAACTTTTGATGATGTTCATATCTTTATTGAAAAGTCAAAAAGGTTTACTTTGGCTCAAACTTTACTATCACGTACATACTTCATCGGGTCATGAACAGCTGCAACCTGCAATTTCCCCTGTCTTGCCAAATCATTCAACATTGCATCCACAACGACTCGCACCAGAAGGAAGGACTGTTCAGTTTTAATATTTCCTTTTATCTTTTTCATTATTTATTTATTTATTTATTTATTTATTTATTTATTTATTTATGACCCTTTTCTTTCTTTCGGTCCCTATTTTCTCAGCTTGCTACGCAATATTTAACACATTTCAATTGACGTTTTCTCATTTTAACTCCTTGTTTTTTCTTTCTTTATCCTTGTCTTTCATCTGCTCTATCATTGTGTATCCTCCCACTTTATATACATTGGCTCAATGCCGATGTTTACCCAAGAGTATCTACACCTTAGCTTTTAAACAAATTTGCTTTTTTTCTCATTAAATCTTATATCATCCGCCACATATTCATAGTCTCATATATATATATATATATATATATATATATATATATATATATATATATATATATATATATATATATATATATAGTCTGTACTGAACTTCTTGTAATCTTCAATTACGAACATATGAAATAAGATATGTTTAAACTAACGAAGATTTAATAACCGATTTCGAAACACAAGGATCCAGACTTCATGACGCCACGTAAAGTCAACGCAAACATAACCATGCGACATAGAAATATATCACATATCAAGCAGCATTTTGCTGTCTAATAAAAACAAGTAATAGATATCTAAATATAAAACGGTTGCTCAATATGCCACCCTTATTACACGAGAATGGTCAAAAAATACATTAATTTGCTTCAAGTTTGTTTATCATTGTTAATTGAACTACTTCCCTAAAGTTAAAGTTTGGGCTAATCAGCTAATGAGAATATTTTTATTGTGATTTCACAGTATAAAATAGCATAATTTATGTGGAGGGGGTTTAAGTACTACTATGGCAGAACCCTTATTAGATCAACCTTCGCTATAAGGCTTCCTCACATATAATACACGTCGCTGTTATGGTTCCTATCTATATCATTACTGTGCAGGTGCTCTGTGCACACGCACGGGCAAAACAGACCGAGACCAAATATAGCAAATGTCAACACAATCATTGACAGGTCTCCTTTATTTAAAGACTTCTGATGCACTATGATTTGAAACACTTATTTCAGCATATATTTACTATCCAGAATGTGCATGGTATACACATTGTGACTATCTGTTTTTTGTGTCATTTGTTTTCAAAAAATAATGACGTTCCAGCTATCCGAATGAAATGAGCAGAGTTTGAACGCTGAATACGATTTTGTGCATTATATATACTACGTAGGAAGAGTTTGCCAAGAGCTTAATCCCCAAACTAGTGACTATTTTAAGTTACGATACACAATTGCTTGTCACGAAACAACTTGTCCTTGCTCGGTGAAAGCAGTTGACTGTTTAATACATTACTTTTAAGAGAAACATCTTGGTCGGAAATGAAAATGACCACTGAGACCAGATGATGGATAAATAAATTTGACCATTTCGGCAGTTTTGACCATGCCACTCAATTGTTGTTTAGCAAAGGTATCGTTATTTCCGTTTCACAGTATCATAATTTGATTTAGCACAGCATTCTAGTATTTTGATCTGGACATGCTGATATATTCAGTATTATCGATCACACGTAGTAAGCACTATACTATATATATATATATATATATATATATATATATATATATATATATATATATATATATAGATGGTATATATATATATATATATATATATATATAATTGTGCTAAGTACATATATACATATATTGCACACTTCATATTACCAGAACAATTCCATTCCATCCGGAACTTGAGCGTTTAGTATTGAAATCTTTTCTGAAAAGAATGTGCCATCCACTTGACAGGGCCGAGAGGAGATACGGAGCCGAAATTATCAAAATCAAAGCCCATATCCACTGAACGTTTGTTTCATTTATCGGATATCTAAAAGTTAAAAGAAATCCTAAGTAAAAGTCTTTAGTAACATTTTAAAACTTATGATAATATTTTCTGACATTAGAAAGAAATATTTATTGTAGACAGATATTTTTGTTTTGAAAGGCCTTGCTTGAATTCGATAAATACAGTATCATTTGGGTCAGACTAGTGGAGGAAACGATGAAAAACATGAACTTTTCAGTTGTTAAGAAACTAATAAAAATTTAAGGTAGTGAACTTATAGCCCTTCAGTAAGAAGAGATTGCAATGTTTAAATAGTTATAAATTAGCACTTAGTAATATAACTAATTGATAATTAATATTAATGAATTTATTTGGAACCAAAATTTGGCTGATAGGCCTTGCAAATGTTTCTAAAACATCACTTACTTGATAAAATATTTAGCAGTCTTCAGCCTCCAGCATGGATTCGTGTCATTCTCTGGTGGAAGCAGGTTTAAAGTAACCAGAACGAGGCAGATCTCGGATACCACCGCCGTTGTTAGGACGAAGAAGAATAGAAAAATACACACATTAACCTTGAGGACTACATACACCTGGTCCCATATGCGGTCATTGGATACGGTCACGTGATCTTCCTCATGTGTGTCACGCATGATGTCCCTGTAGTACTGTTTGTGCCAAATAATAATAATAATAAGAAGAAGAAGAAGAAGAAGAAGAAGAAGAAGAAGAAGAAGAAGAAGAAAAGAAGAACTTCCTGAATAAACTACGCGTTGCGACGAAAAATCATTGACAAAAGTGGAATAATAGCAAAAACATGCATTGTGTATGTGGATGATTCTGCATTACCACCCACTAGTTCACTGCCTTGGACAGGAGGTGAATACGGAGGAAAGGGAATACTAAGTGCCCAAAACGTTGCATTATTAACAGCTGTAAGGATCAATTGATACTAAACTAGAAACATTTTATTTACATTCTTAATGAGAACGGAAATAATGAATTTTCTCGGTCAGCTAATTGCGTAATCAAGGTATGTCATTAGAATAGTAAACTTTCAATTTGCTGCAGCATATGTTGTGATGTTACGTCATGATCTGAAACTGAATTCAGCAGACAAGGGTAAAATCATAAGAAAGCTTATAAAATAATAAACGTCCTCAAAACTGATAACACTCAGCTGCAAATTCAAATTTGCAACAGATTAAAGTATGTTAGCTTTCAGGGAACTAATGTAATGTTTTTGCTTGGTCATCGGCAGACGAGGATTTATTGTGTGATCTTGCACTACAAGGAAAGATTATATTTCAGCAGTAATATAATTACTAGACAACACTTTCAAAACAGACAAAAACGAATGAAGACATATATAATGGAACTCAAATGGATAATGATTTGATATCGAATTTATGAAACTCGTTGAATAATGTCCAGCTTTGTGAGCTAATGAGGTCCATAAATTTAATATTAAATCATTACCCACTTGAGGTTTTGTTTATCACATAAATTTTTATTTTAATGGAACTTTGAAGGAAATAAAACAAATTGTATTCATTCTGACCCAGGCGTTGCATGGTATTTGTTGCACGTAAAATATAGTCCCTGGAATTTTGGCGCTCTTCTATAAATAGTAAATTAATTAGTGTTATTTTTACCAATTACAATTCGAAGAGCGACTGTCCTTCCAAATAAATAAACTATTTACCTCCAACTACACATGTTTTCGACTCAGGATGAATATGCAAGTTCAATATGATGTCACATAGTTTCAGTTAGGTAAGAAAAATGTTTAGTAGTGAGAGTGCGTCACTATCAGTTTCACTTCGAAGCTCTCCGTTTGTTGGAAATGTGAAGGGATGATTATGAATGCAGATATTCCAGATTTACACTAATCCATTTGTGACCGGATATTTGTAGTAATTGATTTGGAATAGTAGACAATAGTAGACATATAAAAGTTTGGAATTGCATACCATGTTAAGAGCTATTTTACGGCGTAAACATTCTGTGGTTAAATAACGTTCTTTCGGTTTGGAGACCTGGTTATGTCCACATTCTTCTGTGAACAGAGGTGAGTTTATTTACTCCTATAAGTTAAAATTTAAATAGCTCTTCTATATAGGGTAGATTCCATTTAACAAGTGCAACTCCATCCCTTTCCTCACGCACGCTATCAATGGACCAATTCCCTCAGCTTTATTTATTGTTCTTCTTCTTATTTGGGATTTAATGTCATTTTTCAGTGCACGGTAATTTATACATGGCGTAACGAGCCCATGTGTTTTTTAAATGGTCCATATTCAGACAGACGTGGACTTTCTTCAGAATTCCCTTTGGACAGTCGATTCACAGAAATGTTAGTAGTAATAGGAAAAAATAAAAAGTTCCAGTATGCGAGGTAATCAAACATTTCCACGATCACAGCCAATCAGTAGAGAATAATGTGCAAGAATTACATCGGCTTATTTGGACCAATCAGAATCGCATAAAGTGATATTTAACATGTTGTCATATCAAAAATGCGACGCTGCACATACTATACGTAAAATGTACGACTGTGATAAAATGTGATAAAACGCATTACATAATTTTCATTTACTCTCAATAATCTTTGCCGTTGAATGGTTATACGACTTTATATCAGAGGGGTCCCCGAGTGGCCGAGTGGTCTAAAGATATTCACCGTTACGGATCACTGCCAACTCACCTCTGTCTGCGTGGATTCGAGTCTTGGGTTCGGCCAATGTGGGTATCTGAGAAAGCTTGCCGTTAGCTTCTCGTGGGCTAGTGGTTCTTTCCAGGGTTTTTTCCGGGTTCTTCCTCCACCATTTACACTGGCCGCCATGTATAGCCTACCTTGTGCTGAAAAAAAGGCGTTAAACCCTACAAGAACAACAACAACAACAATAACAACAACTACTACTGCTACTACTACTACATTATATCAGCAAGTATGTTAAGAATTACATTTTAAATTGAAAAATTCTTTTTAAATATACTGAATTAATTTTGTAAGCTTTTGTCAGATATAGACAGTAAAATAACTAATATCAGCGTTTATATAATAAACGGACCATTAAGATGTGACCTTACAGTAGACGGATGCAATGACCAACACAAACCATTTTTGCCTATTATTTTTTGTGGATTCTAGAGTAATATCAAACTCTTTAAAGACAAAACCTTCACTAGGTATCCTAGTAGAGCATACATGGTTCGCTTATATTTTATCAGTTGTTTTGCATTCGTTACACCTGTGGACAATATATGAGGCGGGAAAATACAAACCTGAGAAATTGTTATTGATCAAACGTCCAGTGCCTTTATCCATAGCATTTTTGACCTATAAATCCCAAGGCACATGCTGTGAATCGTAATGGATTTAAATGCAATATAGTAGGACAGTTTATATCTATAAACAGGGGATAGACATACTGGTTTTGGAGGTCAAAATAACATGCAAGCAAAAGATCATAATTTCACAAAATTTTGACAAGGCTCGGAACCTCATTTGCAGTTACCGCAAGAAAATAAATGTACGCTTTCCTGGTCTGCATAAACCCTTTTTTAAATGTTTTGTTAGGCATATGGGCCAAGTACAAACGTTCAGAATGTGTACAGTTAATTAGAAACGAATAGGGTTCGGTTTAATTTCAGGACAAAATAAAATAACCTGTACTATTCTCTGCAACTATTCTCTCTCTCTCTCTCTCTCTCTCTCTCTCTCTCTCTCTCTCTCTCTCTCTCTCTCTCTCTCTCATACGTCTTTGTTATTAAGGTTGTACAATATATATCTTACGACAGCAATAATTTTCATTATTACACACAACACTATGAAGTAAGACTCTTAGCACCATGGAACGCATTCCCAATAGGTCGCATAAGTGTGCATACACTTAACATGATCTATAAATCTCAATAAATCGTATTTGCATTGTCACATACAAACTGCTGATTTTTAATTTATCAAGTGTAGATTTATAACACAGTGTCCATTCTTATACGGACTGTTTAAAGAACGACAATCCCGCCAGTCTCCAAGCTCTGAAAACTTTAATGTGTTTAAGGTGTACCTTGGTCTACATATACAGGGCCGGATCAGGTCAAGGGTTGGGGTTCAACATTTCAAAAGGGCCCTGACTTTTCTCTAAAGAGTGCCATAGCAATATTCTATGTTGCTCTTTACTCAAAGTGTGCAATACGCAATAAACGTGGGCGAGGAAAAAGTGATGGTCTAATTTCAAGTGACAAGTGACTACGTTTGTGTGTGTGTGCGTGTGTGTGTGTACAGGTTTTGTTTAATTGGGATCCTAGAAACCCGGAACCCACCAACCCCCCACCCCCCGATCTGATATCACCTTTTAAATTCAGGTTAGTTAGGTATTTAAAGATAAGTCAAAATCTGAACGTAAGGTCAGTTTGTTTGAAAATAATCGATAACAAATAATCGATAAACAATAACGCGATCAAACAGGAAATCTTACTACTTTGTAATTCGATTATCACTTAACTCCTGTACGAATATGGAGTAGAAATGCATTATTTGTAAACAAGTTATTGATGGATGAAGTGATATATATATATATATATATATATATATATATATATATGTGTGTGTGTGTGTGTGTGTGTGTGTGTGTGTGTGTGTGTCTGTGGAGAGAGAGAGAGAGAGAGAGAGAGAGAGAGAGAGAGAGAGAGAGATTATGTAAGTTGTTTGTGCTAGTTCCAATATCAGTAGAAGCAGCGGTAATTTAGTAGTTCAGCTTTAGGCCTTGTGCCCTGAAGGGTGAGGGTTCAATTTCTACTATCGGATCAACCTAGACCCCGAATGTGACATTGAGCAAAATAAGTTACTAAACAATAGAACCATTATAGTGTTGCTGTGCCGTAAAGCACCAGAAAACAACCTCAATTTGAATAATTGGGGGAGACATGAAATAGTTACCTATCACCAGCTTCTTCTTCGCTGTCTTTAGCACGTTCTTGCATTTTGAAAGTTCGTACTGGTGTATGTTTCTTTCCCTATTGTTGATCGCTGGTTTCTTGATCGGTTGATCTGTCACGTATAGAATAACAGGATGATCAACAGGGTACATACATACATACATACATACATACATACATGCATACATACATACTCAAAGGGTTTTGGCATTGAAAACAGTGTTCTTCTCTGTTACTATAAATGAAGCAATATAAATAATTCAGCTCGCACTTATAGGTTACCACATTAGTATACATTATTAATAGAAGAGTTCTTTAACTTCTTACTTTTCCTGAATCATCAAAGAAATCAATGCATTAATTCTGATCGCTTAAAACAGGAAAGGTACCGGGAAAGACAATGGCAAACATTTGATTAGCCGCATCGAGTCTCTTTCTGCCACTAGTATTTTTGTGTGTTTGTCTCCTTTCTTCCTCCGTTGAATTGCTCTAGAAATGGTATTCGATCTTATGCAATTGTAGCCATTATAATGCACACTTCTATCATATTTTGTAATTGTTACAATTATACTGCATATTTGCATCATATTATGTGATTTATACCATTATACAGCATAATTGCATTCTATTGTGTAATTAATACCATTATGCTGCATACTTGCATTATATTATGTAATTGTTAACATTATACTGCATACGTGCATCATATTAATTACCATTCAACTCCTTAATAAACATTGTTTACATTTTTAAACATAACAACACAATTTTCCTTTGTCATTTTCATACAACTAACATTTTTAAAAAAAATCAACGATTAGTATGGTTTTGGCTTAATGTTGTTTGATGCTATTTTCCAGCACATAATAGGCTGTACATGCCGCCAATATATTTCAGGAAGGAAGAATCCGGGAAGACTCCAGGAAGAACCACCGACCCACGTAAAGCTTCTGGCAAGCTTTCTAACATACCCGCTTGATCATTATGAATAAAGATTAAATTCTACGTGAAGTAAAGATCATTGAATTATCACTGTAGGATCCAGGATATTTAATAAGGAAGTTTGAATTTAAAAGGGTTAGTGCATTCAGCTTAATATATGTAGCTGTTTATAACGTCGAAAATGCAATACTTGTACTGGAAAATGGGGTCCGGTCTAACCCTCTCATGTGCACCTTCTAAATCCGTCGCTGAATTATTAATGACTACAACACAAGTATAGAAATGTAAAGTCAGTGCTTTGTAATCCAGATATGATAAATATTGTAAAGTTCTTTTTTCAGATCTAGCAACATGTCCACGCTCCTTCCAAACTCTGTAAGGTCGATATGCATGAAACACGTCGGTTTTCCGTGAAGATCTTGAAACATATCTATTCTTCTTCCAAACGTTCTGTTAGGTCCATGTGCAAATTGGTTTCCATGTCGCAACAGGTCTCTTCACCCTCCAAAACATTTGTGCTAGGCAGATGTACATAAAGGAGGTCCCATTCCATACAGTCCTTACTATTCAAGTTTTGATCTGTATTTGCGACCTATACCGCTCCAGTGGCCTAGCGGTTATAGCGTCCGCCTCGGACGCGGGAGGTCGCAGGTTCGATCCCCGGCCGAGTCATACCTTATAAAAACGGTACTAACAGCTGCTTCACTTGGCCCTCAGCATTAAGAGGTTAGTGTTAGGACTGCTTGGCCTGGCGTCAAGATAATGTGACTGGATGGGACATGATGCTATATGTCTGTGGCATGATGCCTGGGTGATAAACATCACTACAAACTGCCCCACTACGGACATCGTAGCGATATGACTGAACAATTGTTAAAGCTACGCTAAAAATCCAAATTACACACACACACACACACACACACACACACACACACACACACACGTGCCAGCTACCAACGCAGTTGTAGAAGACTCAAGAGTTGTACTTATTGACTTTTTATTCGAATTTTTAAAAAAGATGTTGGAAAATCTCGGCACAATTATTCTCGAACAAGGAGTTCCAGATGCTTAATCGACACATTTACACCAATGGGTCTTAGTCCCTCATAATTAATAAAACGTAGATTTAATACTCTTTACGAAGCGATGGATGTTGGACAGAATGGGATGTGCAGCTTGTTATCCAAGAGAAATGGAAATCAAGATTTAATTTCATATTCTCTTCGGTTTTCCTTCGGTCTTACAATACTTTTGAAGGGGGGGGGCGGCATTAATTTTAATATAAAGGTTACTTAAATACAAGACACGCTTTATATTTAAGATTATTTAATTTTAGACACAAAAAATGCACCCAGTCTCAACGGTTTTCGTTCCATCTTGCCTAGAGTGATTTTCTGCATTTATCTCAATGTCCAGGGAAGTCTTCAGCTTCGACACCCCAAAGTCTTAAACGAGAAGAACACATATATTTAACCTTATGAAATGGAGTATGGTCCGTTCATGACTGCGAGCTACTATTGATTTTCTTATCGTGACTGTCGTATGCAAATGCGAAGTAAAATGCCGATATAAATTTGATACGGTCAAATAAACTGCGTCATATATTGTATATTTTACACGCTTCTCTATGCCAGTTAAATGCACATATCAGTATGGTTTCAAGAATCAGCAATATGTTTTGTCCGTTATATCTAAGTTCATATACACCGTAATATCATCAATGTATTAATACAATAGCAAGTTTATTTTTCTTCCCATTGCGTTAATGACCATATCGTGATATCAAAGTTTAATGTGATAAATAGACCACATGTTGAGATATATTTCTCTAGTCATTACAATCGCTGTTATATATCTACCTATCCTCTCTCTCTCTCTCTCTCTCTCTATATATATATATATATATATATATATATATATATATATATAGAGAGAGAGAGAGAGAGAGAGAGAGAGAGAGAGAGAGAGAGAGAGAGACACACACACATAGTGAGATCATGCTTTACGGATGAAAATCAGTGTAATTAATCTTAAAATAGATACATTCTAAAGACAGTATTCAAAATCCTCGTGTGAGGAAAATGATTTTAATGTTTTTATAGAAATTATATATATATATATATAATCTTAGAGCAAACGTTTTGCTAAAGGATAATCATTTAGCCGCGATCAGATTTTAAGATGTTTTTCTATAGTCTATATGAGGCTTACTATTCCAGTGCAATTATGAATCACATATTACTGTGGCCATTTTGACGATGATTTCCTCGGTGTGACAATCACTGGTTAAGCTCCACTCCGACATTGACACAAAATATTCTTATACCGTAAGTAAAACTGTGCTTAGTACGAGATTAATTTCATATCTAGACTCTTACTTACTTTAGTACGATCTGGCGATACTGGCACAACACACAGTGAAACTTCGTTTATCATAGTTCTGGGGACACTGAAAGCGTTCTTATAAAAGGAGATTTTGGAATGACTAGGTATTAAAACACGATCGGATCAAATATAATCCGTATAACGTAGCTTTTGATAACCAATATAATACTGCAGTGCACTGGCTTTACAATGTGATTTGTCAACATAACAGTCTGGCATATAGTCTCATCGCTCCTGCTGCATAACCTTGCATAGTAGTCTTGTCAAAATAACAATATGGTAGATAGCCTCAACTTCCTTGGTGCATAACCTTGCCGTGAAGTCTTGTCAACATAACAGTTTGGCATATGGTCCCATCTTCCCTGCTGCATAACAGTCTGGCATATAGTCTCATCCTTCCAGCTGCATGACCTCGCATATCAGAAGACTTGTCAAAATAAATGTTTGACATCTCGTCTCATCTTCCCCACTGCATAACCTTGCATTAAAGTTTTATCAAAATAACAGTTTGGCATATAGTCTTATCTTCCCCGTTGCATAACCTTGCATTGTAGATTTGTCGACATAGCAGTTTAGCATATAGTCTCATCTTTCCTGCTGCATAACCTTGCACTGTAGACTTGTCAAGACGGCATCTGGTCCCATCTTTCCTGCTGGATATCCTTGTATTTGTAGTCTTGTCAACATAACAGTTTGGTATATGGTCTCATCTTCCCTGTTTCATAACCTTGCACTGTAGACTTGTCAACATAACAGTTCGGCATATAATTCCATCTTCCCAACTGCATTACTGTGCATTTTAGACTTGTCAACAAGTTTGGTATATGATCCCATCTTTCCGAATATGCATTACCTTTCCTAATAATGTTGATTGCAATGTAGCCTAATAATGTTGATTGCAAGGTAGCCTAATAATGTTGTTGATTGCAATGTAGCCTAATAATGTTGATTGGAATGTAGCCTAATAATGGTCATTGCAATTTAGCCTAATAATGTTGATTGCAATGTAGCCTAATAATGTTGATTGTAATGTAGCCTAATAATGGTGATTGCAGTGTAGCCTGATAATGGTGATTGCAATGTAGCCTAATAATGTTGATTGTAATGTAGTCTAATAATGGTGACTGAAATGTTATTTACGAAGCATTTAGTAGTCATTCTAGCTACAAAATTCTTTCATTCAAAAGTCGTACCTCGCTTTATAGGTCACACTGTATACATTTTGGAAAAGTCTTCACAAGACACAAATTTCAAAGATGTTACATGACTAGATTATTCATTTCAGTAAGATTTAAAATCCCATAAATCAACATTAACAATAAAAATTTAAAGACCAGTAGACCAGTACTTCTTGGATCTGCTTTGAAAATCATTACAATTTCCAGACCACTCTGGCTGAAATACGTGTAGAGTATCGTCTACTAGAATTATACATAGTAAATAAATGTTATATATTCCCCTTAATCTTTTCCTCCTTGCCAGGCTAGACGGCGAGAAACTTCGTTCTTACCACTCATCAAAGAAGGATTAATAGCTTCGGCTGAAACATGTGATTGCGTAGGTGGACCATCAAAACCTTATGCAGATATAGTCACTGTTTCAAATGATGTCTGTCAAAGATTGAGGATTAGAAACAATTAAATTGAACTTGTAATATCAGTAAATGTGTTTAAGGTAATGGCAGATTGTACACCTGTACAGAGAGAAATTAATTCAACCCTGTCACCAAAAAACTGAAGTAGAGAATTACTTTCTGATATGTTAATTATATTTCAATATGGTTGACGTAACAGATGCAGCGGTGAAATGTATCAGTGAGGTCGAATAGAACCTTTTCCAACTTGGTGTCATCACAAATATACAGCCATCCAGGACAGAAACATGTCTATAATAGATAAATGAATATGTCCAACAACACCAGAGATTATCAGAACCCACAAGGTCCTGCTACCATGTAGTTAGATGACTAGCATGAATCAAGAGGATTTTTTTAAAAAACAAAATTCTTAGAAAATGATCAGCACTAATTTAAATTCTGTATTTTATTTATCGTCTCTTTTTGTAGGTATGGCCTTGGAAGGGTGAAATGCTCTGTTTATATCTCAAGTCAATCCAGGAGATATAAACCATATAAACCTATTATTTGCCGAGAACGAGAGTTTTGAGGTATTTTATTATTACCAGGTAAAAACTGAGCTGAATGCAATCTGAATTTTAAACTTAACCTTGATACACAGAATGAATACGGCCTTCATGCCCATTCGGTGAGAAGAAAGTGTGAGATTTTTACAGTTGTTTCAGCCGCAATGCCTAGAATATTCTTTCTTTAAATGAAACTAATTACATGTATGTATTTATCCTTAAACGATTTACCAAATTATTCTAAAGAAATCCTACTAAGCTACCTACAAGACTTAGTTCCCCCATTAATGGGTATTATCATTTATGTCTCCTTCCTTTCTATCAATCCATCACCACCCTTAGTTTAGATCATTCAAATTACTAATAAAACAATAACAGCTTTCCACGGGTTCTTAAGGCATATTACTATGCTTTTCTTGACTTTTCAGTCCATTGGCCATATTTATAGATGGTACCATTATATATATATATATATATATATATATATACACACACATCTAGTGAAGTTCTTCATGTAGGTCCATGTGACAATACGTCCATATTCTGTGAGTGCAATTTCTTTGTGTTTTCATTCGTCTTTATAAGGTTTTAAATGAGTACAGTGATACGCAGATTCGGATCAGTTGTGTAGATTTAATGCGAATTGCCAGTGTGAAATATTTTTTATTTCGTACCCGTTTCGCACATACCGCCTGCATTGTGGAGCTCAACCTGAGTGTATATTCTGTCCGTGTCCACTGACAGGAACACATTCTTGTTGAGTGTATTGACTTCCACCCAGTGACACAGAAGCATTTGATGCGAGAACAATTAAGGAACTTTATGATGATGTACCAGGTGAGGGAATGCAATTTATATTAAACATTTGGACAAATATTTTAAGAATTTTACGTCGTTTTACTTTTTCCTTTGATTTTATATACATTTGGCCAAGTTTTAACATTCTTACGATTTATTCTTTTTTCTTATTGTACCTCATAATTTTTTTTTTTAATTTACAAGGGCTTATCTTCCTCAAGTTTTGTACATCTGCATTTATAGACTAATTTTAAAGAGCACACTATAACCACCCAATATATTATGTTTTCAGTGATAAGAAAGGTTTTGTCACATCTTACACAGTTTTCATCTCTGACGTATCACATTTAAATAATCCTTGATGTCCACACTTTCTTCAACCTCCATGCCCTATCGGAACAATGAGGGCGTTTTTGACTGACCTAAATCATGTCGCAGTGCTACCTTAGTTGATGGCAAAAGGTGTTTGAACTAAAGGGCAGTGATGAATTAAACTTGGCAACTATGTAACTGAAATAAATTTTATTCACTTACTATCTTGTTGACATGAGAAGATGTTTTAGCATTATTTCAGGGGATTAGAAAACTATTGCTTTTGATAAATTAAACCAATACTAAATCAAGTCCATATAGTGCCTAAGTAAACTTTCCATGGTCTGATCTAAATGATGAGTCACATAACCATGTTATGTAGTGGGTGAAATGGCTCATAACAGTGTTAGTTGCAACTTTTGATGTAAACTAAAAGGAACAGGGCATGAAGAACAATACACATTCAGGTATGAAAAATCCTTTGCTCGTCATACAAGCGAAAAACAGAAAATAATGTTTGATACCTTGATAATGTCTCTCCCGGACCCCACCCACCCCATAATGGAGATGAGTCTATAGTAAGAAAGTGAAAATTTAAGCGGAACTTTAAGTATTGTGAACTAAATCCCAAATTATCCTAAATGTTATATCACAAATCTAAATGTATAGAATATTCCAAATAAATTTTAAAAAATCTTGAATGTTCTGACGTACCAATAGTTGTGATGTACCACAATGATAGTATCCAGAATGACTTTGACTGAATCTTCATTAGTCCCAACGTAGTGTTAGTCCAAAAAGTCAATGAGCACTTTGTAATTACAATGAACCATTTAAATAAATGATTCCTCTCAAATTGTATCTGAACACAGCCAAAAATGATCCCACATACTGATATTAAAACAGTAATTAAGACTTTGCTTAGAACCTCTGTTTATATGCAGACTGTCACTTGTCTATGACCCAACATAATGCCTTGGAAGTGAGTCATTTCCAATGGAAATTCCATCAAATTCATAAACAAGGTCGCTTCCAGTGTCTTTTAAGTTCCTAAACATGGTTAGGTCTTGAGCTCGAATGCAAATAAACATCTTGAAAAATAAAAGACGAAAATCAGGTAGGCCAAAACTCTGTTCTCAATCACTTACAAAGGTCACGCATATAATATAAATTAAATATATATGACACCCCAATTATGATCAAACTTGGTATGAATGTTTATTCTCTGTGGTGGCTTCCTTAACAACAATGTAAGTTCCATAGTATTCATATGGAAAACTTACGATAAATATCTCCCATCAAGGAAGTTCAGAACGATTTTATTTTCAAAATTGTTTTACTATATCACACCAGAGTGCAATATTTGTAGAGTTCTAGCCTGCACACATTTCACATTCATATAAGAAAAAAAAATAAGTGCTCCATATTGTCCATCTGAAGTTATTCAACGATGAAAAATTAAACAGCATGTCAAATGAGACTATTTTATATAAAATAGCTGCAACGTATTCTGACATGAGTGTGCCGTTCAACCCAATGCACTTGTCTTATTACTACATTTTGTCTCTTAGACCAGTGTATGAAACTAAGCAGTATCATGCCCACTTTAGCCTTGCTCGCCTATTTCTGATCATTAGACAAGTCTAGAGCATGCCAAGACAAGTGTTATGCAAGTCTTAGGTTTTCTGTTGTTTTTCATTTTATTTTTGGAAATGTTTGTTTACTAACATATGAGCAACAGTGATCTACTTAAGTGTAATGAAGTAATATTGGTGAAGTTTTATAGTTTATGTCACAGTAAGAAACAAACACCAAATTCACGCAAGTATTCAAACTGCAGAGAGGGAAAAATACTTGGAGCACATTGTTGCTAAATTGTCTATTTAGGTTGGTGTCATTTAGCTTCTTTCCATGATGATATATATATATATATATATATATATATATATATATATATATATATATATATATATATATATATATATATATATCCTGGCACTCCTGACGTAGAAAGTATAAGTCATTTATACAACCAGCATTGTTTATTCATAACTTAAAAACTGTTTATAGCCACACCCTTAAATTGTATACACTTACTTAACATTTCAACAGGATTTATTCTGTACAACCAGCAAGGATTCGCCCCAGGAGACATCAATAGCAAGTCTGATATTAAAAACATCTGTTGTCTCTACAGTGTTCAGAAAGGGAAACAATCACAAGCAAGACAACCTCATTAATATGCATGGATGATGCTCATAATCGAACTGATCCGAGAATTTGATGATACACGATAACATGTCGCTTATGATCAAAATCTGGTCAGAAATATAGCCTTTGATATGTTCACAAACTCAGATGATTAGATGTAACATCACCTCATTAATTTGAGGGGATGTCGATTATAATAGGATTCATTTGACGTCTTAATATTAACTTACATACCAGATATGATCAGAAATAATGTCCTTAGAGCGTTCACAAACGAAACCAATCAAAAGCAAAATCACCTCATTAGTATGCGTGGATAGTGCGTATAATGGATGTCCTCAGATCTTAATGATATAAACGTACATACGATATCTGAGCAAAATCAGAAATATGGCTTCTAGCGTGTTCACAAACTCAGCCAATCAGATGCAGGATCACCTCATTAGATACAGACCCATGCCATCAGCTCACATGTCCTTTGGCCAGGTAAGCTAAAAATGCAGTTTTATGATTCATAATTGTGCCTATATTATCTTGGTTGTATGTGTGTGTGTGTGTGTGTGTGTGTGTGTGTGTGTGTGTGTGTGTGTGTGTAATAGTTGTATGTCCCAATGGCAAAAACTGCTTTGTCATTGGTTTGCGTGCTGAAAACGTGACCAGAAGACTCGGTTTCGAATCCTGCTCAATCAAAACAGTTTGGTCATCGTAGTGTGTAGCTGAGAAAGGTACGTTTACTACAACTGCCCCAGAAGGATGTGACATTTGTGTGTTGATGTGCCATTAAGCTCCAAAGAAACAATATCCCCAAAGTCACTTGACACGGATTTTATTTTACGCAAATTAAAGATAAAAATTACCAAGTCAAGTGAAGGTAGTCAGTGTTGTTCGCTATTGACTTTTAGACTATTATTTCTAATGCATTTCTGTCATACTTATTGTACGTAAGTGGAAATGTCGTAATTAGTATTACTTTCGCAGCTCTATGTAGGTCACATTTATTCATATTTCACACTCTCAAGTTTTATTTTTACCTGACTTTGCTTCTCGTACGTGTAAGAAAGCACAAAGCAACTGTATGTGTGTCGTGCTTAGTCACTTATAGTTGGCTTTATCGTTGCCATTTAGGCGTATTGTAGCACCTTCCATACTGTCGCATGCATTACTCAAGTTCTGTTATGTGGCCCGTATGTTATGCATAGTCTACAAGACTGACAACGTTGCCAGTCATCTAATAACATGGCGAGATCCAAAGGTAGTGTATCATTACTTTATCTCGATAAGCACAAGTTTTGTTTTTTCTTTCACTACCTGCAGCAGCTTTAGGCATGGTACACTCGTGAAAATAAGTCACCTTAGCTTGCATGCTTTAAACCATCCCAGGGGAAAGTAGGTAAGAGTGACTTATTTTTCTCCTACTAATTGCCATATGGTTGACAGGTTGGTCCCAGTGTTTAAATTTTACTTGAGCGAATAGCTTCCACTTTAGATATGGTATATTCACGTAACGACAATATATCACTTTGCTTCATTTCGAAAACAATTTACTCAAAGACAGCCACAATGCTTTACTTTTCATACATGAAAGTGTCATATTAACAGGTTGATAGCAGCGTTCATTGCAGTAATGTAAATGAAACTAATTTTATTTATTAATAATATGGAACTAACACTGGAAATATTGAATGACGGTGATCTACTTTATTACTTTAACAATGCTGCTTAGTGGGGCCCCGAGTGGTCTAAAGCGCTCTCCGTTATGGATCACTGCCATCTCACCTCTGTCTGCGTGAGTTCAAGTCTCGGGCTCGGTCAGTTTGGGTACGTGAGAAAGCTTGCTAGTAGCTTCTCGTGGGTAGGTGGTTCTTTCCGGAGTTTTCCCGGGTTCTTCCTCTACCATTTATACTGGCCGGCATGTATAGCCTGTCTTGTGCTGAAATATGGCGTTAAACCCTATAACAACAACAACAACAACAATGTTGCTTCTTTGCGTTTAATGTCTCCCGGTTATTAGAGCTATATTTTCCTGACAGTTAGTATCAGCTTCGTGCATTACATGTAATGGAACTTGGCGATTGTCATTGTTTCTTTATTTGCCGCTTCCTCTATGGAAAATAGGCCAAAATGTTCTACTTTTCTTAACTTCGTGACTTTGTTGTCTACATGTTAACCCTAATCTTTAAGTTGTAGTTTCTGGGCATGCATGGTATCTTCATGTAACCTCATCGAAATATCTCTGGCTACGTTGAAAACGTGCCATGGATAATATAAGTAACCTTTTTAAGGCTTCAATATTAGTGACATTATATTACACGTAATTCAATTGATTTCTTTGTAGAAGGAATGAACTACGGTGGCAGTTAGACAACAGCCTAGTCTGCCATAAAATGTTTAATGTAAAAGTTGCCTTCCTTCAAACCATAATGAACAACATTCTTCCGAAAACATATGGACTCGGATTGATACAATTGTAAATTCGACAGGGACATCTGCGCTACCTCGTGCATGTCTGCTAACTGAACAACGTGAAAAATAATTATTTTACTGCCTTATCGTAGCCTATTGTGTATTGCATGAATTAAATATGGTCCATCGTTGCGTACATGACCCCTTGTTCGCATTGTTTGCTTGAAATGCCCGAGATATCATGATCATGGTTAATTGAATAAGTGGCAGCACTTAGAACAAATGTAAAACAATAATTAAAAACTAATAAAAGTCATCCACCATATTTCATTCGACGGGTTTTTCCACAGGCGGAAGGTTCTTATATGTTGAGAATATTCGTAATGGTGCAAGTATTCGCAGTATTTTTTTATATGTATTTGTAAAGGCAATGATAAAATTGGAAACGTTATTGCGGATATTTGCAATAGTTTTCCTCTTTATCACAACACTAGTGTGCTTCCACATTTCCTTGACTGAACATGTCGAAAAAAAATTGAAAGGGTAAATTGATTTTTTATAGTGAGACGTGGTTCTAAAGCAATAATTAATAATAATGGAAATAACTAATACCCATACATGAGTTAGCAAAACAAACGTACGTTATAAGCAACAAGTTATTATGTAACAGCTATCACATACGTACCTGATAATAACACGAACTGTGTGATAAAAATTTAGTGTAGTACATCACGTGATACATTTTCGTGTTCCGATTGGCTAACTACAGGGATTTATTGCACCTAGACTCCAGGATGCTATACATTGCTACCGTCATTACATGTGTTCCAGTGGGCATTATAATAGTATCGTGGCCGCGTTATACTACGTCAGATCAAACCAATTTTAACACTAAATCTTTCACTGCCTTCTCCCTCAGGAAATGCTCTAATATAACGTTTGTCGATGTGGTATAGTGCCATCGCCTTAGTCTCGTGCTCTCCACACACCACTCAACGTTTTAGGAGAACATCTCTATCAGGAGAAAGCAACACTATGACAATATACTAATAAGTACGTACGTGATATAGTTGGATATATTTTTTCATTAGTGGCAGAAATAAACTTTCGTACAAATGTCTGTAGTACGTTGATGTATGAAGCTTAGCGTAAATCAGTTATGATAAATATTAAATTGTGCCCTGCACAAGAAGGGTGTCTGTTTTCTGTGCACATAACCGTTTCTTTGCTGTTTTTCATTTTTGAATAAAGGATGGTTTGGGTGGGTAGGAGATTCGTAGTTCTGTGTCTTAGTTTAAAACTTCAATTTTGTTAGTTGATTATCTGGTCTGGATTTCACCAAGAGAACCCAATAAAATTAATATAATTCATTGATCATATCCCCTGAAATATGATTTGATTTTAATGGCGTTACGTCTAGTCTGAACACTAAGACCTATGTTGGTGAAATTTGGGTCTTAGGGAAAACTTCGGGAAATGTTAAGTCGAACAACCTTTAGGAACAATATACAATATATGTAATTATATACCTAATCCTTAGACATTTTTCTCAGTTATCCTTCTTTAGGACTCATAGTTCTAAGTGAGTTTAACAAGTTCGATTTTATGACTCCTGACTGTCTCTTGCAGCTCTCGGGCTGAATAGTGATTTATAACACCGATATTTGATGAGGAATGCGATATAAATGTATTACATTTAGCTTTGTTTCTGCTATCAAAACGTTCACAGTTTTGTCAGTAAGTCGTGAGTGAGATCGTTTCAGATATCAGAATTCGTTTTAGTTCCTGATAACATTTACCCCTTTCATTTGTATGATCACTCGCAAGTGCATGCTAATATATCTTTGTGAGCAGCAGGGAGGGTGAACAGACCACTTGTCTGAATCGTCATTTGTCTAAAACATAAGGTTCCTACGAAGGCTGAAAAAACAATGTCAGTAACGTTAAACTGAAGCATCTAACCGAGATTATTTCCATATGATGGAAAACAGATAATAAATCGTTTGGGTTAGTTATTTTTGTTATTTTATTGTTGATTTTTTGTTTTAATTTTATAGTGTGTTTCGTTTACTCGCCGGGTCACTCAATATTGGTTGTTTTTCACCCTCCCTGCTGCTATAATTAACCAAAGATTTTATCCAGACCTATACGAATTCTGGATCTTGGGTCATGTAGATTTATTGTTATAAATCCGAACGGAACAGCTTGTGTTTTTGAAAAGAAGTTTTTAAACTTGATCATATCCATATCCCCTGAACACCAAGTATAATAAATATTTTGTAAGGTATAATTATCTACTCCATTAAACATTACTAAAATATTACAGTTATCTCTGATCACTTTAGGTATTTGTGTATATCGCTGAGTAACATAGATCACGTCAGTATTTTATGTCTACCTCGAGAAAATATTCTAGCTGGATTTGATTTTTTGTCCAGCATAATGTCATCGTACACCACTAAATTATTAATAAATCCATCTAGGTCATCTACAGATGGGGCTTCATCAATATCGGTAATAAAGTCAACAACATCATTACCGTTTTCGTCCAATAATTGTGTATTTTCATTAAAATCTTTGAGTACTTCGTAACACCTCTGATCATCTACAGATGGTGCTACCAAATATAGTTTATCCCACTTCAGCCATCTCATCATCAGATTAAGCAATAATTGTGTTTTGCCTGATCCAGATGGGCCTATTATAATCATTCTGATAGAATTCGGTAGCGCTGGATGGTGCTTTACTGGTTCTTGTTTTCGTGTCGCAGAAAAGTCAATTATATCCATATAATAAATAACATGAATTTATATTGCGTTCGATGCAGAGCACCTACGTCCACCACTGGATTAACAACAATAACAACAAAAAATAAAAGACGTGCAATTAAAGGCAAGTGTGTGAAATGTGGTACAAAAAAATACAAATTTATTTCATCAAAGACAGGTGGAGATATCACTGCTTCATTAGGGAAATTACCAGGAGCTTCATGGGCTAAATACCCAGGTGAGAAACATCTTCCTGGATATAATTATTGTGGTCCTGGAACTCGACTTGATGTCCGACTTGATGATCAAGATCAACCAAGACCAGGAGAGCATCCAATAAATAAGATTGATCAAGCGTGTCATGTTCATGACGTTGCGTATAAAAGTAAAGATTTACAACAACGGCATCTCGCAGATGTGAAATTGATTCATGCTTTAAATTCTATACCCAATAAATCTGTCAGAGAAAAACTCGCTAGTTTTCTAGTAAAAACTGCCATGAAAGGTAAAATAATGTTAGGGGCTGGTAATTAATTATATAACTATTATAATGGAACCCATTTATTATAGCCCAAGAGGATATTGGAGAGGCAGATCAGCGATTACTAAACTTGCTGAAGCAGCAAAAGTCTCACGTTCTGTTGCTGCAGCCTGGTTAGCACGACAGGCAATATGGCAAATTTATCTACCACCACCTAAAAAAATTCAGTACGCACATTTTGATGTCAGCACCCCTAATGAAGTTCATCAAGCAAATATTTTATTTTTACCACACGATACTATTAAAACACGTAGACGTCAATCACGCACGTACAAATACGCATTAACTGTCGTTGACGTTGCAAGTAGATATAAAGAAGCTGAACCATTATCAACAAAGACAGCATCTGAAGTTGCATCTGCGTTTGAACGAATTTATCAACGTGGTGGTCTACGATGGCCACAATTATTACAAGTTGATCCTGGCAAAGAATTTCTTTGTGCAGTATTATTGTTAATGAAGAAACATAACGTTAAAATCAGACGAGGACACACTGAAATTCATCGTGATCAGGCAATCGTTGAACGATTTAATAGAACACTTGCTGAGCGGTTATTTAGATATCAGTATGCTAAGGAAATATCTACTGACTTTAAGTCCGGTGAGAGATCTCGGGAAGTTTTGCAAGGTTACCAAGTGTGATAACTGCATTGAATAATGAAATTACTCGTTCAACGTCCATGAAACCTTCTAATGCGATCACAAAAAATACATACCAATACAACGACGTGAATCTTTCTCTCAACCAGTATTAGGTAATGTAACTGTAAGATATTTATACGAACCTGGTGAACTTGAAGGTGGTAAAAAAAGAGCAACTGATCCTATCTGGAGTGTGACTACACATACAATTTCTAGCGTGGTAAGATCCACTGGTAGACCTCCAATCTACAGACTAGATTCAACTGCTCCTCAACGTGGATTTGTACGTGAACAATTACAAGTAATTCCTAAAGACATACAATTACCACCACCTTCACTTATGTAAATTAGCACCTCTACGTCGATTGCATTCAAGACAGGTCAGCATCACATTATCACGTGTATGACCAAGATCACTATTAATTCTGTCTACGGTAAATTGTCTTGGATTATTATTCGAATACTGCCATAACATTACTGCGTTACAGCTTGCACACTGATTATTCTGTCGTTGTTTTAGTGTTATAATAAATTCAGTATCAATATCAAAGTCACGCTTATTTTTTTTTGTCACACTGCTTATAACCAGATAGTTTTTTTTCTTATTACGTCATTACTAACAGTTTGATCATTATTTTCTGTACAATTCATAATAACCCTATGTAGTTGATATATTCTTCTGACTCGAGATACTGCGAGATAGACTAAATTTGACCATTCGATCCGATCATCGACAATCCAGATATTTGTATCAGAAATAGTTAATCCCTGTGACGAATGAATCGTTATAGCGTATCCTAACGTCCACGGTGATTTATCCATACTCAGCGCATTCTCAACAGCATCAACAGCAACCAAAACAATATCATTCAAGACAAGATTTTGTATCCCACCACCAGGAATTTCAACATCAATATTCTGTCGTCGAGTATCTACTGGGCGATAACATAACGGTACAGGTAGATCTGAGAATTTTTCTTTATGTAACAGAAATAATTTCTCCTGCAGTTTATCACGAACTATTTTTCTACTTGCAACTATCAAATCAGCAGGTCTCCATAAACTCAAAAAATCATTCATTTTAGTTTCTGGAATTCCTTTACGCACTATCTCACATTGTATTTTATCTGGCTGTAATCTGATTAACCTTTTAAGTTCTTTCAGTGGTTCATCAATAGCTCTATGGTCATCATTTATTTCTTCATAATAATCTACATTATTCTTCAGCCATTCATGTGGTGACTGTCCAATAAAGGGTGGTGGTTGACCATGATCAACACATTATTACAGCAGTATTCTTTGTTAATAACCAATCAAGAAATGTTTTTAATATTTCTAACGGTACTGTGTCTATCTCGTCCCATATAATATATTTAGGCATGTATTTCTCACCCATTCGTTCAGAAATCCATGTATCTCCGCACCATCTGAAGAAACCATGGTATGTACATGATTTTACTCCTCATTCTTTTATTTCTCTGGCGAGTTTATGTGTCGGTGTCAATACAATTATATCTGAATGGTTGTTCAGGAATAATTTAATCGCACGATTTGTTTTACCTGAACCACCGCATCCGTTAAGATAAACAGTCTTATGTCTAGCCACTTGATTATTATTTCTGTAATATATTTCCTTAATTTCAACGTCGGCAGATTCAGAATAACTAAGTATATTTTCTTGTTTTATTCTCCATGATCCCCATTCACCATTACCAAGTAGCGGTTTTAACAAATCTGTATATTTTGTATGTATATGAAACGAATCCGTAGCGACTCTGACAGCATAGCGAGGAAATCTATTTATCATAGACAGTAGATTTATCGAAACATAGGCTAGCATTGAAGATCTTAAATGAGTAAATTGCGGTGAGTCACCATCAATGTAGCTCACAATTGTACCTAGTTTGGTTCCGTCTGATAAATAAGCATTACATCGGCTTATAAATGTGTTTTTTTCCGTTGTATCAGCGATTATAAAATCGAGTTCAGCATCGTCCATAATCAATCTTGTACAGTGTCTTTTATGATCATATGCTCCTCCTTGAGTACATTTACCAATTATCTTTCTACCGAGATCTTTTGCAACTTTCTCATCATGCTCATCTCTGCAATTACGTATATTATTAGTAATTTTAATAATGTCATCTTCATTGAGATCAGGAAATTCTCTCCTGACATCATCGATATTAAATCTATCCGGTTCTGGTAACCAAACATGCTTCTCTGAACTAAACGATATAATTGCTCACTCACCTGTAATGATGTTAAAATTCCAGCATCAAGTATATATCGCAATAGTACTATTGGAACCCAACATTTTTTCTGAAAAATGTGTTCCAAACTAAGCATAAGTAATCGGATGGAGATCTTCTGTAAACTCGAATGATTCCATATAGGCAAATCCGGTTAAGTCAAAATCTGGTAAGGGTCCGTTTATCGCAACTCTGGTCATTTCATGTGATGGATGTCCAAATCTCTTAAAGTATTTAGAACATCCTCCGTATCCAAGAAAACTCCCAGGATAACATGCTACCATATGAACTGAGATAACGTCGTTATACTTGTATTTAGTATTCCATAATCCACCGTGTCCATATTCTATACAATTTTTCTGGATATCTTCAATAAATTCTGATCGTGTCGGTTTCCATGCATTTTTCTCCTGAGCGAAGTGACCAGCAACTGATGGAACTGCAAAACAATTATTCAGTAATTGTCTAACTTTGACATCGTCAGAAGTATATTTCAGCGCAAGATGTTCCATTTCTACATGAAGAGATTCTATACCATAAATATCACCATTAGGCCGTACAAACTGATCAAGATAATCATATTCTGAACTTTGAAACAGACACAGGGTCACTTTTTCTGATATTTTTAATAAAATCAAATATATGACCATCATAAATTTTAACCGTTCTGTCTCGTGGAAATATTGTTACAGCATTAGTCCATGCATGTGCATTGTGATCAATAATATCTATCGAAGCTCCTCTTGATTCACATTTCGATTTATATAAAATCTCTCCTGTTAACGTCTTCATTGTTATTGGAAATTTTAATATCTTTCCCAGCTCAGCAACATCTTTAATAGATGCTCCAGTATCTTCAACTGCTTCTGCCCATGTATTTATTTTTTTTACGTCGTAAATCTGTTAAACCATAACCACGGACGGATCGCGTTTGTGAAATGTTCTGTAACTCGTTCAGCTACACAGTTTATTCTTGACTCTGACAGTCTCATCGGTTTGAGATCCGCAACGCTAGGTTTATTATTCAGCTGATATATTGCATATACAACCGCAGTCACAGGGTAACTTCGTTCATAATACGGTTTGTCAATACCAGTCAGTATTCCGGGTTTGGATTTATTACTCAAGATGACAATATTATTTCCCGACAGCATACGGACTGGATCACGCTTGTCACGAATAATGCAAGTATCGTCGTCTGTCCTTACAATAAATTTATTAAAATAAAATATTTTTGAACGTCAAGGTGGTTAATAATCATTCTTCCTCGTTTGTCATTCATTATAGTATCGACAATATTTCCGATCCTAAATGTTGACCACACATGAGCCGCACCATTGTCACGAAATTCCTTCTTGGCTTCACGGATACGTTCGGTTATATCCTCATTTGTTAAGGCTAGATCTTGCATTGAAACACTAAATTTATTTTCTGATAGTCTGTCAAGATCAAATCTAGTTCCCGCTGAGACTGCGGAAGGCTCAATGATGGATAATTCTTCCATTATAATTAAGACAAATATTTAAA